>CAJQUW010003421.1:0-129302 GCA_907163375.1 Prostheceraeus crozeri
TCATAATGGTAAACAGGTACATACGTGGTTCATGAGCAATTTTTTGATTTGAAGCAAAATGTTTAAGATTGTGTTTATAAATTATAGGCATTTTTTAGTAATAAATTTGACTTTTAGGAAAAATATAAATACGGGCGAAGCCCTGGAAGACATCTCCGATGTCCATTATAAAAAATGTTTATTTTTTGTTCTTAACTTTTGCAGATTGCGTTTTTGGTTTAACTTTATCAGGAACCAAACCTGCATCAATCATTCTTTTTATTCTATGATTTTCTTTCATAATATTTCTTTCTTTTATTAACTCTTCTAATTGTTTAATTCTTTTAAAATTATTAGCTCTAATTTTATCCATTTTTAAAATTATATACTTTTATATTTTTAAAATTATATTTATATTTTATAAAATTATATTTATATTTTTTAAATTATATTTATATTTTTTATGATTCTTATTTTTTGTAGGTAAAAAATATTTAAGTTAATATTTACAATACTCGTTCAAGATTTACGTTTGTGAATTGACAACAACCTCGAGATAACTTTATTAATTGACTGTTGCACTTTATCTATTGCGTCAAGTAGCGTGTGATGTACTTTAATTTCTTTTCTATTAACTTGCATTTTCTGCTGATTAATCTTCAATGCCGTTTTAAGTGCATTTAACTTAATTTTAAGAACATCTAATTGTCTTTTAACAGAATCTAACTGTTCTTTATTTTCTTTAGAGTTTTCTTGTAAATTTTTCTTTAATTCATTTTCTAAATTGATTTTAAGAGTTTTCATTTTATCAACTTTTTGATTAAGTGAGTTTACTTCATTTATTATTCTATTCATCTTTTTCATTTGTTGAGTAATTTTAGAACTTAATTCATCAACACTTTTTTGGAATGTAGTTTGTACCTTATTTAAATTCTTAAAAATTTTTTTAGGTAGTTTTTCTATTTCATCTTCTAATTGTTCTTTCAATAGTTGTATCTGATGTTTATTTTTAATTACAGCAGATTTTAAATTTACAGAAAGTAATATTAAAATTTTTGATTGTTCTGAAATCTTTTTAAAAAGTTTTGCTATATCTGCTTCTAGCTCTCTATCCTTTTTATCAAGTTTTGATAATTTTTCGTTTAATGATTTGTCATTAAGTTTAAGCAACTTTAATTCGTTCATCAGTGGAACCATAACATCGTTTATATATTTTTCCTTTAAGTCATTGATTTGTGTATCAACATATTGTTTATTTGTTAACTCTGTATTTTGTTGCGGAAGAATAGAAAGATGCAATGGACCAGATAAAACGTCTCCAGTTTTCATAATATAATTTTCTATCTCTATTTCTAATTCACGATTATTCGGGATATATGCACCTCCACCAACATTTGGTAACATCATTTTTTAACAATAAAAAAGGAAATTTTTTTCTAATAAAAATAAAAATGGAAATGACTGAAATTTGTCAAGTTTGTGGAGTAGATTTTTTAAACCCAACTATGTTGTTTACTCATATGAAAAATACATCATGTGGGAAAATTAATCGAAGTAACTTTTATAAAAAACAGTGTAATGGTATTCAATCTAATAATAATCAACTGGAACAACCATTGCAAAAATTAAAACATTTATTTATTTCAGATCAGGGCAAAATCTTTATACCGCTAGAAAAAATACACCTAGGCAAAATAATAATTATTTAGCACAAATTAATCCTTTTACTCAAAATAATCATGTAAATACAAATAATCCTTTTACTCAAAATAATCATTTAGATACAAAAAATTATCCGATTACTCTAAAAAATCATGTAAATCCAAATAACCCCTACTCAAAAAATCATGTAAATCCAAATAATCATGTAAATCCAAATAATAAATCTGTGAAAGGGGATACAAAAATGTTCTGGTTGTAAGAAAAAATTTAACGTCCAAAAAATATAGCAGCACGTCATTTAAAAATATTGAAACAAACAGAATATGTTAAAAAGAAAAAAAAGATAAAATGAAAGATCAGTCTTATGTCGTATTTGTAATCAAATATTTTACAATTCAAGGAATTACTAATCAGTTTATAATTCTTGTATTGTTCTACAAACAATGTACAAGTTTCAAAATAATACTAACCTAAGACAGAGTTTTATGATAGTAAATATAAGTGTAAGATCTGGTTTAAAAGGAAAAAAAAGTAAAATGAAGAGGTTGTCAAAAAATTATATTAAAGAAAATTTCCAAGACATGTAATCCTAATGTCCAAAACTTAATGAAGATTTAAATCAAAATATTCCCAAATCATAATATTCCAATCTTCATCAAACGTATAAATACTTTTTATTAGTATTTCTATTAAAAGTCTTATATATTAAAATAAGTTTGTATTTCCTACTAAAATTCGTTGTATTTCTACTAAATAAACTTATATATAGTCAAAATTGATTTTTTTAATAAAGAATAAAATAATTATTTATTAAAATATTTCTAAGCATCTCCGAAGAGAGGAGAGGTATAAAAATCTTTTCTTTTGATATAGGAACAAAAATTCCTACACATTTCCGGAGTTCTACAAAGTTAAAAACACTCATTAGGAGTGGTAAGAATGCTAGTCCGGAATCACAATAATAAACTCCTAAATTTTTTATTTAAAAAAATAATAAATTAATAAAAGCGAAAAAATGGAAGATTAATATCACCGTTCTAATTAAAAGTAATAAAATTGATAAAATTAATAAAAGTAAACTAAGTAGTCATAAATCTCTTAATACAATAAATCAAAAGATAAAAAATTATATAAATAACACTGAGTTTCAAATACACTAACTCCCTCAGATCCAAATCTAAATGATATTAATAATAATTTGGGGGGGGGGTTTAATAAAAGAAATAATATAGTAGATAATCCTTGATATAATCCTAGATAATAATACTATAGGTAATAATATATATAATAATATAGATAAAAATATAGATAAAAATACATATAATAATATAGATAAAAAAATATATAATAAAAGATATTTAGAAACACTACCCCCTAATTCATCTCTTAATAAAAAAATACCACAATCAGATCTTACACGTCTTTGGAATTTTTTAAAATTTCATTGTATAAAAATATTGTTAGCATGTATTTTAATATTTTTTATTTATCATCTTGTTATATGTATTGGAAATCAATGGGGTTACTTTCTAACAGAGGAACAAAAGAGAATAAATTTTTATAAACAAGAAATAAAAACTTTTAAAGGATGGAAGACTGAGGAGGATAAGATTAAGGATAAAACTAATAATAAACAAGGTAAAATGCATCAAGAAAATTTACATTTCATTGTTTACGGTAAAACTGGAAGTGGTAAGACTACGTTTATTAAAAAATATATAAACGAACATTATAAGGATGAAACAAAAGTACATATTTTTTGTATGCATACTTCTGAATGGCCAACTTTTACAAACGTCTATAATGATAAACAATTAGATGAGTTACAAGATATGGAAAGTTTTGCTGGTACACCTGAAAATATATCTTTATTAATTTTAGATGATGTTGCAAGTTTATCAAAACAAAAAAATATGTCAGAAATATTTACAAAAGGAAGACATCAAAATATTGAAATAGTTGTATTAGCTCATAAAGCTTGTGATGTAGATAATAAGATTAGAGAAAACATTCAAACATTTTTTACAACTACACAAAATAATGCAGCATTCTTTAATGATATTAATAAAAATTATAAAATGAATATGCCTTTATCATATTATACACAACATAAATATGGAATAATACGTGTTGACACCATAAGTGGACATATGCAAGTATATGATAAAGATTTAAATATATTAGTAGATACCGAACATGAAATCTATAATAACTCTCAAGATTTTGATATTAGAATGTATGCAAATACAAAACATTTATCAAATCAAGTTATAGAACAAATAATTATCTTTTTAGAATCCGAAGCAAAAGTACCACTAAAAATTATTCCTGATACATTTTATTTTTATTTTGATCATTATTTAAATGCAAAATTTGGTATACCAATACCAAAAAGATTACAAGATAATGAAACATTAAACTATTTAAAAATTGCAATAAATGATGTTAGAAACGCTTTAAGAAAAGCAACACCAATAATATCTGATGTTAAATCTACATTTTCTGATGCCAAATCTACATTTGTTGAAGCCAAAAAAACTTTTAATGATATAAAACCATTAATAAATGGTGTTAGTGAAATACTTAATAATTAAACAAATTTATCATAATTAAACAAATTTATCATAATTAAACAAATTTATCATAATCGAACCGAAGGTTCTAGGGCTTCGCCCGATTGCAGATATATATATTTATAATATTTTCCATTATATATATTTATAATATTTTCCATTATATATATTTTAGAATTTTTTTTCTCTAAAAATTAAAACAAAAATTTTTTTAAAAAAACTAAAACACAAATTTTTTTTAAAAAAACTAAAACACAAATTTTTTCTTTAAAAATAAAAAATGAAAAAATTTTATTGTGTCTTATGTGAAAAAAAATTACAAACAAAAAGAAGTTATCAATCTCATCTACAAAGTAAAATGCATTTACAAAATGTAGAACGAGTTGATGAAGGAAATATATTAAAATTAAATAGTTATAAAAACTATCTAGAAACATTACCTACTGATATAAAAGTTAAAAAAATATTTGATGATTATTCACATTCGGAATATAAAAAAGTTTTTAATAGTGAAGATGAACATGTACAAACCGAAGGTTCTAGGGCTTCGCCCGTATCAGATGGAAGATATTTATTTAGCGATACTGATGAATTTAACGAAATAGATGAATTTAACGAAATAGATGAATTTGATGAAGCCGTACGAACCGAAGGTTCTAGGGCTTCGCCCGAAACAGATATAAAATATTTATTTAATGAATCGGTTCGAACCGAAGGTTCCAGGGCTTCGCCCGTTGAATATAATGAAACCGATAAAACTTTTTCTGATATTCTAACCACCTTTTCTAATATATTTAAGAAATATTTCAAATGTTATATGAATGTAGAAGTACTTTATACAAAAAATGGATCTGATGGAATTCCTAAAGAAATAATACAAGGACATTTTACAAAGTCACAAGAAATTCATAATGTAAATAATATACAACCCATATTTCAATCGATGATACTTAAATTAGAAAATTGTATAATTGAAGCCCAGTTAAGTGAATCTGGTTGGAGATTTGTTAAAATACTATCTAAGAAAATAGTAATTGATAAATATAAAAATAATACTGGTGGTAGTTATGTTCCTTTACCTTTCAGTTCACCTCAATTAATCAACATAAAAAATGAAGATGATTATTGTTTTCTGTGGAGTATTATAGCACATTTACATCCTGCAAAATATCACAAAGAAAGACTAAGTCATTACAATAAAGAAGAATACATAAGTGAATTTGATCTTTCTGATGGCTTAGATGAATTTCCATATGATTATAATAGGTTAATAAAGTTTCATAAAAAGAATAAAAATTTAATTGAAGTAAATGTTTTTGAATTAAATGTGAATTATGTTTCTATTGGTAAAATTACTCCACTTTACTCAGATTCAAAAAAATTTTATTTGAATAATAAAAATTTATGCCAATCAGAAATAGTATATAATGATAGAGGAAATTACATGCATCATAATATTTTTTACCAAGGAAATATAATATGTACTGAAAAATTTGAACTTGTTAAAACACTATCACCAATAATGATTAATCATAATAATTATAAAGGACGTACTGATGATTATAATTACAAATATTCATCTTTATCTTCAGAATATCAACAAAAATTAGAAAATTTAAATAAAAGTTTACAAAAATGTAAAATAGATTATCAACAACAAACAAAAATGTTACTACAAGAATATCACCATAAATATGAAAATAAGATAGAAACAATTCAAAAATTAAATGAAGAAAATAATAAAAAATTAAATAATAAAGAATTAAATAATGAAGAAAATAAAGAATCGGCTAAAGCCAGAGGAGCTTCGCTCCGATTAAATTAATGTTTAAAAAAATGTCAACAGCAATATAAATGTGAGCGTGTTGATTTCTATTCTCTATTGTTCCACTGTTCTTAGGACATAGCAATCCGACTCTCGACCGCATGCCTGACATCCTATTATCAAGTGTTCTGGTTGACGTTTCATGATAATAACAGTTCATTATGTGTGCATGTTTCCGTGAGTTTGTTTTTATGCCATTGTAAATACAGGTAAAAATAATCCAACGTCTGCAAATAAAGTGCGTCTTTGCTATTTGGAATTCGCGTTTTTTACTTACAAGCTATCACGGCCGTTTTGTCTTGCTGAAACATGAGCGGCCTTCGTAAAAAGTGTGGTCGATATCGGTGAAGGAAAGATTCAAGGGTGAGGCGTGATGCTAATATTGATCAATCGGATTTCAGACGTCTACGGAGACAGTCGGTGTCTATAGTAACCGCGCCCAAAGGATGATAGAGGCTGGAGATGGCTCGAATGATGCCTCTATTTTTGGATGGTCCTGCTTTCGCCCGACCCTGGGATCAATTGGAGCCAACAGATAAAAATGAACTTAAAGTTGTGATGAAGGCTTTGAAGAGAGTTTAGTGGACTTAACAAGGCAAGTGCCTGGCTAAAACTCAAATCCCTCCGTTTGTGGCCTGGCGAACAGATCGACCATCATCGCAGATGATGCAAAGACATTGTTGAAGGTTTATCACTGGCAAAAGATCCTGATGAGGAGCAGGTAATCGTTAGCTGTGATCGATGCGGGTTTTACCCCAGCTGATGTAAAGGAGAAGGTGTATATCCAAGCACGGCGAAGACTAGGGGTAAGCTCCAAGCCTATGTTCTGTCTACGGCTGAAGGCGCTTTTTTTGGCAACTCGTGGATGCCTTAACACCGAGCGCAGTCGCTGCGACGATGGGTCCGCAAAACATCCAAATGAAAAGTCTCCAAGCCAATGGTTTATAGTCGCTGTCAAGGCTGTCGCCGCTTTGGCCATGAGAAGGCCAGCTGTATTATCACCTGTTTCTTTTTGTAACGAGAATAGGGCATATTCAGCGATTTTTGCCCACACCGATCAACACCAGGCAAGTGCGGAGCATGGGCTTGCGGCGCGACGTGAAATCACCGTGTGCACAAAATCTCACGTCCCAATGAATGTCAATGGGCAAAGGATGAAACGCCGCTGATCGACACTGGATCTGTGACTTTCTGTCATTGGTGAGCATGTGGTTGGGAATGAGAGTCGGTCTAGGTCCTACATTAGTCTTCAATTCTTTTGGTAGGCATAATGTATGTGCGTATTTACGTATGTTGTTTTGAGTAGTTGTGATAACTGATAAATAATGAAGAGCTGGGACCCATTAATGCAATATGTGAGTCTTACGAAACTGATCTACCTAATGGTATTGATATCATTTTGGGTTCGAATGTATTTTGAGAGAACGGGTTTAATATTCACATCCCGCGTACGTTCCAGGTACTGAGCTAAAAGTAGATTTTCCCTATAGATAAAGGGCCTGTAGGTTTCGGTTATTGCATAGTGATGATATTCATGATAAGGATTTTGTTGCTCACTTTTAAATGGTAAGTAGATGGTGCGTAAGGTGGGAATTGGAGGCAAAATTTAGAACCAGGATCCGATTGTAAGATACCGTATAATATTTATCGATGAGCAGGATAAATCACCGTGTGATGCTGAAATCAATGACTGGGATTAATGAGGTGCATATTAGTAAGGCATGGACGTAAGGTTTTCCATGGGAAAATTAAAAAGGTACTTACCGTATTATTGTCTGTGCCGTCAGCAGAAGGGCGATAACCGTTAAAGTTCGCCCTGTCTTGGACTAATAGAAGTTTTAATAACGAATCCATTGAGCTCCTCACGTAACTCTCTGAAGCCTACTCCTACTTGTGCGATCACGTTGCGTCAGTGGTCGGCAACTGGGGCCTAAAGTGTTCCTATTTATTGATTTGAAGCGTGCCTATCTACAGGTACGAAATTGATTCCGAGTTTATGGGCATACCAAGCGTTAGGTGGAAAGGAAGTGACTTTCTGTGTGACGAGGCTTGGTTTCGGCTTGGCCGTCAACCCCAAAAATAATGACCGAGCTATAGTTAACACGAAGTAATTGCAGGGTGACCAGAAAATCAAGGAAGGTACTTCTAGTTACATTGACGATAATATATGTCCTCTGAATCGGTTGTCTCATGCGAAAAGGTCAGGTTCCCATCTGAATCAATTGGGGCCTCTATAACAAAAGAGTCACAAAAAGTTGGTAAAAGGAGACGTTAGATTACTGGGGACTATGGTGTGGACTCAGGGTGTGAGAATGGCGCAGAGACGGTTCTCTGACCTTAAATAGCTAACATACTTACGCGGCGTGAAGCACATAAAGTACTTTAGGAGAATGTTTAGGACATTACCCCGTTGGCGGGGATGGCTTCGATGTCGCCTGCGACGTTTTGTACAGCGGCTGCACTGCCGAAGATCATACTAGGTGGATTTGACCCAGTTTCGGAAAAAAATAATGAGTTTGATTTCGCAGAAATAGATGTTTTCGGACTGAAGTGTCTGACCCTTGTCGGAGGCATGTGGGAGGTTGATCCTAAAGCTCCAATCACGGTCTGGACTTGACTCCAGTTCTCTACCTACGGGGTTCATTTAGAGGTTGAAGGTCAGGTGGTCTGAGGATGGCCGGGGCTTGGTCTGCGCCCGTAGGATGAGATGCTACGCATATAAAACCGGTCCTGAATTAGACGCAGCTTATCAAAGGGCCTGAATCTTGCCTTCTAAATTGGGTAAGGAGGGGGACATTTACGATCAAAACTGACTCCATCTCAGTTTATAAGATGGTTGCAATCTGTTATTCATAAGACAACGAAAATGTTAAGACTCGTGCAACGTCGCAGAAGTTTGATTAAGCGTAGACTTAATATCTATTTGCAGACATTATCCGTGAGGAACATGTTGGCAGTACAGGGTCGTTTGGATTGAGTCAAGTTTAAACAAAGCAAGATTCATTGACTAGAGTGCCTAATTCTATGGGTCAGGAGAGTGAAAACGTAGATAGCGTTGATTACGCTGACATCAATGTTTGTTCATGAAATCACCATTTTGGCACGAATCGAACATATGAATTATGTATATAAAGAGGGTATAAAAATAAAATCCGTTTCAAAATCTGATTATTAAGGCCGTCAGATTGGCGATTGTTGCAACTTGTACCCGCATAGACCCTTCGAATCGCTTTAGTTGTGGACAAATGGAATCGTTATCCGCGAATAATGTTTGGGAAGTGTGTTAGGCACTGATGTGATTAAACTCATGTAGACGGGTAGACCTTATTTATCCGTATCGATACTGCTTCCAGATTTACAATCTGGCGTTAGCTTAAGAAATGAATCCTCCTCCACTGAGATAGCGTTTCAAACATGACAGATCTCGCAGAATTTGGTCCCCCAGCGTACATAATGAGTGATAACGGGACAGTTTTCCGTACCGCGAGTTTAATGAGCTGTTAGATAAGTGGAAAGTTTCAACAGGTCTTGACTTCCGCTTATAGGCCCCAGGGAAACTCGGTGGTTGAGCGGGGTTCATCGTACCGTTAAGAGAACCGTAAAGCGTACAGGAAAATCCCTCGCAGAGGCCGTTTTCTGGGTTAATAATACAAAAGGTAAAAAACGATTCAACACCTTACGAATTAGTTTTCTGTGCGAAGTCTAGAAAGCCGGATGTTACAGCTGATCGCATTGAGATAGAACGACCCAAATTGAATTACGAGGTAAACGATAATTACTTTGATAAAGACCGTAATCCTTTTCTTGTTGGCGATAAAGTTTTTCTTAAGCCTCCTTCCTCCCGATGTGATGACGTTTGGAGCGGTTCCACACGTCGTGACAAAATCATTTCGAGTGTTTCAGTTGAGTTAGATGATATAAATGTCTCTCGTCATGTATCGCATTTAAGACTGGTACCTTATTGCAGGGAATCTACCGAAGTCGATTAGAAACGAAATACTGCTCTTTGACGAATGATAGCGATGTCGAAATTGATTCTGAGGCGTACCCCGAAGGAGTAGTCGCGTGACTAAAAGACCTATTTTTCAAGGTGACCATGTCGTTGATTACAGATAGCAGACCTTATATTGTTTCGTATATAATATATACTTTTGTATATTAGTTTCTTAAGAAACTAGGGAGCGTGTGAGCGTGTTGTATTTCTAATTCTCTATTGTTCACTGTCTTAGGACATAGCAATCCGACTCTCGACCGCATGCCTGACATCCTATTATCAAGTGTTCTGGTGACGTTTCATGATAATAACATTTCATTATTGTGCATGTTTCGTGAGTTGTTTTATGCCATTGTTATACAGGTATAAATATCCACGTCTGCAAATAAAGTGCGTCTTTGCTATTTGGAATTCGCGTTTTTACTTACAAGAGCACTTTCACTAGGAAGTTCAAAGTCTTGTAAATATTGTTGACTAAGTCAATGAATATGTTTTCTCGCCCATCCATCAGCTTTGGGATCACACTTGGCATGATGATGATAAACACTAACAATCTGATATGAGCAATTGTCCATGGCAATAGCACTGAGCTCCTGTACAGGATCACCCTCACAATCCATGAAAATGATAGTGGATGACCAAAAAGAAAATTACATAGTTTTACTCATCGGATGAAAAATCCTATAACATATTACAATATGAAGAAGTGCAACGATGCTGTTCACGACAAAATACACAAATAACATGATGACAACGAAGAAGTAAAATTTATCTGATAAGACCACATCTACGACACTCAAAGCACATAAGCGAATTGTCATAAGGTAGAGATAGGAAAGGATTAGCGATTCTCCTTCTTTGATTTGCGTTTTCCGGCAACATTCTTCTCTTCCCACCGCTCTCGATGAGGATTTGATTAATAATGTTATTAACATCTGGCTGCTTCGGTATATATAGGATGGATTGAGTATACATTGCTATAGAGGCCAATTTCCTTATGATAACCATAATATAGTTCGCTTATTGTGAAACGAATATTCCAAGTGCCTTCTGCGAGTTCTTCACACCTGATGGGTGTTATTTGTTCTCCATCCTTTCGATAGTAAGAACACCAATGCGATAGTGGTAGAGAAAGTCGTTCACCTTCCCATATCTTTTTATATGGTGTATCCTTGTCATCTCTCGCTCTCCACACTTCGTCAAGGGGAGTAGGGATATCCATATTAAGTGTCACAAATTCTTCAATAATGTCAAGCTGGCGACGTATGTACGGAGCTACAGGAATGATGACATAGTCTCCATACTGATTCCTCTTCACACTCACGTCTGTGGAAGGGATCATTCCCGTTTCCAGCGCTATAGCATGATCGAAATAGCGTATGCCTTGTCTAAATTTACGCTGTATGGGAGTAGGATTATGTACCTGTGTTGTTTCTCCACCGGTCTCAACTGTAGATGGCCTGATTGTAGCGAACCTTGCACCGTCTGGACATCAGCATCTAGTCTGGTAAGTGATGTAGAAGCCTGAAAGCGGAAAGATGAGATTAGGTAAACACTGAAGAAAAGAGGTGGAGGGAAGTTTTCCGACTTACCATTCTAGTTGAAAAGTAGGATAGATGAGCTGAGAGAACGTGCGTCCGTCACTTATACGATTCAAAAATAGAATGATTGTCACTCTAAAGTCTCATTATTTATAGAAAATCCATGATTCTCATTGGATGATGATCCTCACTGGACAATAACATCAAGCCGATTCCAAATCTGGCCTCCGTTTACCAATCCGAGCCTTCGTTCGCCCGCTGGAGCTGTTTTTTGGAAAATTCTAACTCTGTCGCTTTTCGCCAATCTCCCAAATCTTAAATGGCGTCTCACATCTAAACGAAGACAGATATGAACAAACCTTTTCTTTCAGTGAATTTGTCTCACTCTTAGCTTTCAAACGAGCCATTGCACGACTTTCTACGATCACTAGAAGCAAAATTGGAAGCAACGCCGCCGAGGGGGGGGGGACGTCAGCGAAAATTTTTCTCTCCGATTGCTTTCAAATTCACCATACAGATGCAGAATCTCACGCTGAATCCAAATCTGACCTCCGTTTTCCCATCCGATGCTTCGTTTTGGCTCTACAGCCCAAAACCAACCCAAATTCGCCGTTAACTCTGTCGTTTTTCCGAAAAATGTTGAAAATTTTTTCTCGCCGATTGAGCTGGAAATCATCTTACGGATGTAGAATTTGACGCTGATCCCAAATCTGGTCTCAGATTGGAGAAGCCGTTTAGACGCTAGAACCTAAAACATCCCACATTCGTCGCTAACTCTGGCGTTTCACAACCTGGTCGGCTGCCCAAGTCAACACGGACAACCCACACTCTCAACCGAGGGGGGGGCGCTGTGTTTAAAGTCGAGGTTTGCTTACTACCAGTCTGTAGCCTTAAAACTAATATGGTGGAAAATACTAGTATCAGATTTGTACAATTCCAGGTCTAAGAACTTAATACTGCTAGTAGAATACTGATAAGTGACAGAAATGGATGGAAAACGGTTATTTACATAATTACAAAAGGTTAGAAAATCACTTTCACTGAAATTCCAAATGCCAAAAATGTCATCTATATACCTGAGCCAGAGATCGGGTGCTTTTTCGAAATCGCCGAAGGGTTGCTCCCATTCATTTAAGTAAATGTTGGCTAAGGATGAGCCAAAAGCACATCCCATTGCCAAACCTTTTTTCTGTAGAAATTGTTCGCCACACGGAAGGTAAATTCGTTATTACCTAATATAAGTTTCAGCATAGACAAAATTGTCAAATCAGGACGACGACAGTTCTCATGTCTCA
The DNA here is from genome assembly GCA_907163375.1 of Prostheceraeus crozeri. Lineage (NCBI taxonomy): Eukaryota > Metazoa > Platyhelminthes > Polycladida > Euryleptidae > Prostheceraeus > Prostheceraeus crozeri. The sequence continues at coordinate 12,870 of CAJQUW010003421.1, forward strand.
GAAAAGCTCGACTCACTGCTGCAACACCGTCTTCTATAGGAATGTTTGTATGCAGCGATGATATGTCCATAGTAAAAAGTATGGTAGATTCAGAAACAGTTACGTTCTTAAGGATGGAAGTAACATGTAGTGAATCACGCACATAGCTCGGAGTCTCTCTCGCCAAAGGTGCCAGGAAAGTTTCTATGTAAGTCGCACAACTGCGAGTAAGACTATTGATGTCCGAAATGATAGGACGTCCCGGAGGCATGTGAGGATTATCCCAGTCAGATTTGTGAATTTTCGGTAACAGATAGAAACGACGATTAGAGTGATTTTCGACAGGTCTAAGAGCCAAGAATTCTCTTTTTGACAAAAAACGTTTACAATAAAGGTACGACAGAAAATTGTTAAGTCTGGGACGAATACTATGATAGGAACTCTCAAATAGTGGCGTATAAAATTCCGGATCAGAGAGTTGACGAAAAGCTTCACTGTCATAGTCATCTTTTGAAACAATTAACCATTTTCCGCCTTTGTCAGCCAGGGAAATAACAATGGAGTTTTCAGATTGAAGTCGTTCGAGTTCCTTCCTTTCAGAAGGATGAAGATTGTCTCTAGAATAACATGCTTTACACTTTTTAAAGTTAGCACGGACACTATAAAAAAAGACTTACAACGACGCATAACATACGTTGAGACGCTACCAATAGGGGGTTGAGCGCCGGTACAGGTAACAAGACGATTAGGCTCACCAGAAAAATGATTACGAATGATTTTACTCCATTTATATTTCCGAAGTAAATCATTAACTCCCCTTAAAATGCTTTTATGACAACACAGAGAGGGAGTAGGAATAAACTTAACAGAATTATCTAGGAGGCTATATGTAGAGTCGTTACAATTAAAACCTCTAGCTGTAATAATAAAGGAATTACTATTAACAAAATTACTGACTGGAGGAGTCTCTTTTTTCTAAAAAATTGTTCAGCGCTTTAAAAGTGATGGCTTTAGTTTGGCCATTCCAGATATCATTATCAGCATCAAAAACTTCTGAATGGTTTATTATTGTACAACCGGCTGGAGTGCGACTTTTGATAAGATTGTTTAATTCTATTATATTACTAATAGCCGCACTCGAAGAAGTAGTAGGACCACAAAGAAGCACGTAAAGATCAGCCGCTGGAAAAGCTCGCTTAGCAGCGTACATCGTGGTCCTAAAACTATTGAAATTGGTTAAAGGCAGATTGTTTTGATCTAGAAGAGAAAGACACAGCACGAATTTCTTCACATTTTTATGCACTTCACAAGACTGGATGAGATTCTTGAAATAATTCAAGCGCCCCTGCTTCTCCGCCAAAACAGATGTATTCACCATAGTAAAATCCATGAGATTTGAATCACCAAAAATTATGTTCTCTTTGGAGAAGTCGATCTGCAATCTTGAGAACTTCCGCCTTGCGCCTTTGGGTTTGCTGTCCTGAACGAGAGCACCAAAAAGGTTGGTTTGCTTCGCCGAGATGCCATCGTCCCTCAGAAACCGGGGACTGTCATCCAGATCCACGGAGTCGCAGTTACCAGTAGGCCGGAATACGGGTTCTTGATTGAATGCAGCTACAGGATTCTCAGAGGTTGTGTCCCCCATTGGAGATGTCGCTTCCTTGGTCGATTAAGGTAACTCTTCTATGATGAAATCCCCGTCGCTCACCACCAAGTTGGAAAGACTGCCGGTGCCCAAAGACCGACAGGGCGGACTCTCGATCTCTGCGGTCACAACAACTGGAGTACGGATCGACTCTGCTAACGACTTGAGTTGCTCATTCGTAGAAGGAGCAAGTGGAGATGTGTCAACCTGTGTTTGCGTTCCAATTTCTTTGAGTAGGCCTGTTAGAGCCGATGAAGGACGGATAATGTCTTCACTGTCCCGGGAATCTGGAACTCTAGATGCATTGATTTCCTCTGTAATCTGCTGGTGAGTATGAATGAGAGACAGTGCCTCATCCAATTCGTTGTCAGTCAACTTCGCTTGTAATTGGCGACGGGCCCACTTAGTGATGAGCGTGATTGAACTCGCCATGAAGCGCCTAGGCAAAGTGGATCTGGATAGGATGGAAAGTGAATCTTCAATAATGTCTTTGTAGTGCTGTTTCAACGCTTCAAGAACACCATCGCCCCAACGCTTTGAAATGGATTCCATTTCTGCCGCAAAGTAATCACTCATAAAGGCTGGACTGACCGAATGTTGAAGGACTCTACATTTCTTCCACAAAGGAGGCAGCTTGTTCCCTTGTGTAGCTGGTTTCGATGATGAATCGATTTGATGACTGTTGAAAATTGTAAACGGGTGATCGAAAAGTACGCCGGAGGGATGGCGTGTGGTCTTTGCCGTTCTGGTACATGGCGTCGGCATCGGTGATTTGTCCATGTACGCCCACCAGTCTCGACATCGGTTGTGTTCAGACTGTTATCGGAAGCCGCGACATCACGAAAGTTTGAGTGGTTCGCCGTGCCACATCTTCGCCACCGTGGTGCACGTTGCCCGTTATAGAAAGTCCGAGTCATTCGCGGGAAGCAGGTCCTGGGCGGTAAGTAGTTAGTAGAAGTAGTAGTATGACTACTACTTAATCCCGCAAGGAAAGCGCCACGCACTCCACTCCCAGCCAAATATCGAACTTCTATTCGCGAGGAAAAAGACAATATCGGAGGATCGGTTTCGTATTCAAAACTTTTTCAACTCCGTGAAGTACAGGCCAGCAAGTAACAAAAGGATGATTTCATTTATATATCGCGTCAGCGATTAGAATTCAACATAGATCGTAAATTTCTGTGCATTCGGTAGGAGCCACGAACGCGTACATCACTGAACAGACGTTTACACATGTTGAAAGTTGAAACACTACAACTGCTGTACGGGACAATGAGGTTATGCGTGACATCATTATTTAAAACAACATTGAGTGCATTTGGTACAATAGTAGACAAACGATACATCCATAAACTTTCTTTTGTTCTACGTCTATGTAAATCAGTAACTTGTTCGAGACACGAAAAGGAAAAATCACGCAAAGTGCATGTACTGTTAAAATGTAGTGGGACAGTAGTATCGCGTAACGCTCGAATACTTTGTAGGTGTTCATTTATACGGGTTTTTACAGGTCTTGAAGTTTCACCAACGTAACGGATACCACATTTCTTGCATTCAATCACGTAAATCACATTACAAGAGATACAGGTAAGTCTATGTAAAACTGAAAACTGCCGGTTTTTTGCAGTGAAGGAATTTGCAAAGAAACCGTAAACACAAATTTCACAATTCTCTGTGCATGGATAAAAACCTGCTTGCCAACTGTTTGGAGAGCGGGAGGTAAGTTTTAAGACACTTTTCACAGCGTTGCGAATTGAGGACCGGGTATATCCCTGTCTACGCCAATGGTGAGTAACATGATGTATAGTCTGCTTGAAGTCGCTATAAGTGGAGCTGCGGGTACACCATCTGTGAAGTTCACATTGTAATATACTTCTAAATACATGTGGGGAATGGTAAGACAAAGGCGACAAAATTTTAAAAGAGTCTGTAGCCTTAAAACTAATACGGTGGAAAATACTAGTATCAGATTTGTACAATTCCAGGTCTAAGAACTTAATACTGCTAGTAGAATACTGATAAGTGACAGAAATGGATGGAAAACGGTTATTTACATAATTACAAAAGGTTAGAAAATCACTTTCACTGAAATTCCAAATGCCAAAAATGTCATCTATATACCTGAGCCAGAGATCGGGTGCTTTTTCGAAATCGCCGAAGGGTTGCTCCCATTCATTTAGGTAAATGTTGGCTAAGGATGAGCCAAAAGCACATCCCATTGCCAAACCTTTTTTCTGTAGAAATTGTTCGCCACACGGAAGGTAAATTCGTTATTACCTAATATAAGTTTCAGCATAGACAAAATTGTCAAATCAGGACGACGACAGTTCTCATGTCTCAGAAAAGCTCGACTCACTGCTGCAACACCGTCTTCTATAGGAATGTTTGTATACAGCGATGATATGTCCATAGTAAAAAGTATGGTAGATTCAGAGGCAGTTACGTTCTTAAGGATGGAAGTAACATGTAGTGAATCACGCACATAGCTCGGAGTCTCTCTCGCCAAAGGTGCCAGGAAAGTTTCTATGTAAGTCGCACAACTGCGAGTAAGACTATTGATGTCCGAAATGATAGGACGTCCCGGAGGCATGTGAGGATTATCCCAGTCAGATTTGTGAATTTTCGGTAACAGATAGAAACGACGATTAGAGTGATTTTCGACAGGTCTAAGAGCCAAGAATTCTCTTTTTGACAAAAGACGTTTACAATAAAGGTACGACAGAAAATTGTTAAGTCTGAGACGAATACTATGATAGGAACTCTCAAATAGTGGCGTATAAAATTCCGGATCAGAGAGTTGACGAAAAGCTTCACTGTCATAGTCATCTTTTGAAACAATTAACCATTTTCCGCCTTTGTCAGCCAGGGAAATAACAATGGAGTTATCAGATTGAAGTCGCTCGAGTTCCTTCCTTTCAGAAGGATGAAGATTGTCTCTAGAATAACATGCTTTACACTTTTTAAGGTTAGCACGGACACTATAAAAAAAGACTTACAACGACGCATAACATACGTTGAGACGCTACCAATAGGGGGTTGAGCGCCGGTACAGGTAACAAGACGATTAGGCTCACCAGAAAAAATAGCTGAACCAGCTAAACACCTGTAGCTGTAACACCCTGTAAAATGGCTTTATGACAACACCTAGTAGGCGTGGGGATAAATTTAACCGAGTGACCTAAATGACTGTAAGTAGAGTCAGTACAAATGAAATTTCTAGCTGTGAAACAAACGGCTTTATTATCAAAAACATTACTGACTTGAGGACTAGACGTTACACTAAAAAATTCCTTAGTGTTTCAAAAATCAAAGCCCTAGTCTCATTACTCCACGAGTTGTTCACGACATCAAAAACATCAGGTTTGTTGATAATTTCACAACCGGCCGGAATGCGACTCTTAATAAGATTATTCAATTCACATATATTATTAATAGCAGCACTCGAACTATCGGGAGGACCACTCAAAAGAACGTAAAGCTTAGCTTTCGGAAAAACTTTCTTGGCTGCGTACATCATGGTCCTAAATGCATTGAAATTCGTTAAAGGCTTATTATTTTTATCAAGAAGAGAAAGACAAAGGATGAAATTTTGCACATTTTCGCACACTTCGCTGCACCCCTGGATGAGATTCTTGAAGAAGTTGAGACGACCCTGACTTTCTGCCCTCACGAAGGTACCATCCGACCTGAATTTCTCCAGGTTGGCATCCCCAAAGACGATGTATGGCTTGCTGGTATCCAGTTGGGATCGCACGTCTTCCCGCTCCGCACCTCTGGTCTTACGGTCCTGTAAAGCGTGCCCGAAGATATCAGGCTGCCTGAGCGTAACAGCACCTCGTGAAGAAGGTTGAGGGGAGAGGTCTAAATTTACGGTAGGCTCACCAACAACTGGAGATGAATCCACTGCTGCTGAGGAAGTCATTTCTGCATCCTCGACATTGTAGGGAACCTTCACGGCATTGAGATCTTCCACAACGAGAATGTCACCGACACTGTCCACCACCAGATTCGAAGGATTGGAAGAGGCTGATGTAAGTAATGGTCAAAAGACCGTTCCAGGACACCATAAAATTCAAAAAAATAGTATCTTTAAAAACGACATAAATTCATGGATTTTGTCATTTTTTCAGGTTTTTAAGACCTAAATTCATAAATTTAGTCCATTTAAAAAGTATCATTTTTTGAAAAAATAGTATTTTAAAAACGACTAAATTCATGAATTTTGGTCATTTTTTCAGGTTCTGAAGACCTAAATTCATAAATTTAGGCGTTTTTAAAAATACCCAATTTTTCAAATTTTTCAAAATCTCAAATTTGAGAATTACAATTTCACACCCCCTTAAAATCATGACCGTTCTAGGACACCGAAAAAATCATAAAAGTTAAGAATCTCAAATTTGAGATTATGAAATTTTACACCCCCTTAAAATCATGACCGTACAAGGACACCGAAAAAATCAGGAAAGTCAAGAAACTCAAATTTGAGAATTACAATTTTCACTCCCCTTAAAATCATGACCGTTCCAGGACACAACATCAAAAAAATTGGTATTTTTAAGAACGTCTTTTAAATCCATTTTTCAGGTTTTTAAAATATGAGATAACTAAAATTATGCGGCCAATTGACTGAGTGATCTGATGTCTATTAATTGTCTTTGTTGATCCGTGTTATATAATATGTATATCATGCCATGACATTGTTTGGTTGGACAACACAATTAAAACTTTTACGGAGCAGCGTGACTTCTTTCTCTCTCTCTCGATCCTGTCTGTTACAGGAATATTGTATTCATAATGACATGCATTCTTTAAAACAATTGTTTGTCTTTAATGAGAATAATTCCCGTATGCTTTTAATAGAATGACCTTGAACGCTAATGGAAATTTACACCAAAACCAGAACCAGTTTTGTAGCCACAAAATGTGTCAGAATGTTTGTCGACATGGCTGCCGATAAAAGTGCCGACATGGTTCGAGATTCGGTGAATTTTTCCATTCAAAATAATGTCGCATGAATGATTGTTATGGACATTAAAATGAAGAGAAATGCTCATTCATTTCTCTTCTCTCTCATATGTCTATTGTGTTTGGATTCCTTTGTTCTTATATTGTGAATGAGATTTCACAACCCGCATTGAAGGGAAAATTAACGTATTATTTGCGCTTGAAGGTTGTTACTTTAAAAGGATGTGCAGTTTATTGAATTTACTTTCTTGCAGTTGTCTGATTGTGCTGTTATTTTACAATGGTAGGAAATCAAGAACGCGATTTACGGTTGGAAACGAAAAAGCGGAGACTTACTGACATAACAAAACAGATAGCCAGACTCCAACCACGGAGTAAAATATTTTCTCACATAAATATGAATGAAATTTTTCATAATCTGGGTGACTCATATGTCAATTATGCAATTGACAAAAGAATATTGAACTTAATAGAACGCAGACAGCAGGCGTACATTTCATTGCAAAGAACTTTATTGCAAGAGGAAGATGAAGTTTTAATTGAAGAAACTCGCGAACGACCATCGTCCATTGTCCAACGTCCATTTAATTCACCAAGTTATGAGCAGGTTATTTTACAAATGGAGGAAGAACGCACAGCACAACAACCAATACATGCGTCGCCCTCACATGCATCGCCATCAGGAGAAAGCTGAATTCATTCTTCAAGGGAAATAGTGATTTATTTGATGCTATTATTGTTTCATCTCCCAAAGTGCTATTGAATTTGTTGTATTATTTTAGTAAATCATCTCCAAAAGTGCTATTGAATTTGCTGTATTGTTTTAGTAAATCATCACACCGTGTCAGCAAGTTATACATTTTTATTTCATTTAAAATGAATGGTGAAAATCCGTCAGCTACACAGTTCTTAAAATTATATGGGAAGCAAACAACTACGAATTTCGATTTAAATGAGATTGCTAATCAATTGGGAATAAAGAATTTTCACCTATTGATGAGGGTTGAATTACTATTGATAAAAGATGTGCGAAGCACTAACTCTGCTAATAAACCGATTACTTACAATTTCACTTTTTTAATTTAGATTCAATTAAATTATTTCAAAATCGAATTAGTAGTAAGGAAAGTCATCATTATGGGACAGTTTTAAATCGATACTCCCCCTTCTGACTTCTAGGGGTCCCTATAATAATTTTTTTAATTATAAAATGAGCAACATAAATGAGTTTTTAAAATTACATGGAACGCAAACAACTACAAATTTTGATCTAAAGAATATTGCTAATCAATTGGGAATAAAGAATTTTCATGTTCTAATGAGAGTCGAATTACAATTCCTAAAAAATAAGCCATCAGGAACCTTCAGTTCCCGGAACAAAATTCCAACTATAAATTTCATAACAAATCTTCATACGTCAGATGAAAAACGAGTACATTGGTCAGCGGGACAAAGAAATATAAACGGAGATAATTATTATTTTGACCGCTCGGAGGCTGAGAACTATTGGTTCGACTCTTATGGATTGCCTCCAACAAATGAAGTCAAAGAATTACTTGGAAATGGAACTTATAATACATTTCAAATTCAAAAACCAGGAACTACTTATTGTGGTCAATTATGTCTTTATGTTTTATTTCAATTACAAAAAGGAGTACCATTTCTTGATATTATGTTAGAATTGAACAAGGGAATTTCATTCCCGAAACGTTAGTTCCAATAATAATAATGATAATTAAAAATCACTTCGTTGTAATTCGTTTTCATAAAATCGGCCTCTGATATCTTCATCATCTAAATCTTTGATTTCGTAAGTAATCGGATAAGTTTGATTTATTTTACAAACTTCAAATATTTCTTTAGTCCAATAGCCAACGAAGCCTTTTTCAAATTTATTCTTATACTTAAATATTCTAACTCTATCTCCAATTTTAAATTTCGGCTTAAGTTTCTGCAAATTCGGATTACTCTCATTCGAATAATTATTTTCGAATATTTTTTTTCGTATCAAATCAGGGTCGTCAGAAGCATTCTTTGGGGTTTCTTCAATACCTGAATGAATTTTATTGTTATAATCCTCAACAATTCCTGGTAATATCTTCAACCATTTCTGATTTCTTTGTTCTGTAAATTTCTTGAATAATTTATTTTTTAACGTTTTATTGAATCGTTCTATTACTACAGCCTTTACAGCATTTTCAGTTGAATAAACAGTTTCAAATAGTGGCTGAACATTCCGGTTATAAAACTCCGATCCTTTATCAACAAACAATTTCCTTGGCTTTCTGTTGGTTTCTTTAAAGATTTCTTCAAACGCATATTTAACTGACAGACCACTTTTGTTTTTTAAAGGCTTTACCCAAGCATATCGTGTATATAAATCTTCAACGGTCAATGCGTATTTATAATCTTTTTCATTCGGCATATGAATAAGATCAGCACTCCAAATATCATCTTTATTAACTACTTTTACTTTCAATAGATATTTCGGTTTTCTATATTCCTTGTGGATTTCAGACGCGTAGCGGCTTGGGTCATTCGACATTTCAGAGGCATAAGTTCGAGCGTTTCAGAGTTATGAGTTTTTTCTAAACCCTGGCCGAATAATATTTTAGCTTGTAAAGCTTTCTTAACAAACATTCTTTTAATTTTTTCTCTAAATGTAGGATTTTGAATACTATCTAATTCTTGAATCATCTTCTTATCAGATGCATGACGAGATTTTAGGTCATGATTTCGATAAGCTATATCATGTCTGAAAGCTGCGGCATCTACTCTATTTATTGGTTCTTCACCTGGTTTCGGATTATTATTCTCATCTAGTCTTACATCTAATCGAGTTCCTGGACCGGTATATGAATGACCAGGAAGATGTTTTTCTTTTGAATATTTACTCCAAATAAATCCAGGAAAGTTTTCTAATGCTTTTTGTATGTCACCTCCGTTGTGCAGCCGATCGGTGTGCTGGCAACTTGACGTTTTATGTACTTTTAAGAGATAATTCAATAAATCTAAATTAGCAATTTTTAATTTAATTAAATTTTCGGAATTTGTAGAATTCATTTTTAAAGATAAAAAAAATTTTAAAAGATAAAATAAAAGTTTTACCGAATCGGACCAAAGGTCCTGAGGTTATTACCTTATCATACTAGGACTTAGATATATTCCAGAGCCATCTTTAGTTTCTTTTATTTTAGTTAAATCATCAATATTATGTAGTACATTTTTAAGAACTCTTTTACCTTCATCAACTAAATTTAATTTACTAATAAAATTATCTACTATTCCTTCACCCCTCGCAACTTTTTCTAACTCTCTATTATGTCGTTTTTGTTCTTCTAATGCTGCCTTCTCTGATTTATTTTTATTTACTGCTTGGACAATACCAGCTGTCCCACCTGCAACACTTCCTGCTGCTGCTATGCCACCTATTATTAGAGGAATTAATGGGAGAATCCCGCCATTCTTTTCTTCTTGTAATTGAATATTCTCTATCATTGGTTTACTTATGTAATACTCTTTTTTGTTAATCGTAATAGTTTTAGGGGTTTTTTGTCAATGATGTTACGTAGTTTTAATTCAACAGTTTTATTATTATCACTTTTCGCTTGCGACATTTTTAATAAAAAAATTTAAGTTACGAAAAATTTTTAAGTTAAGAATTTTAATCTATTCTAGTTACAAAACAATTTTATTAATAATTACTAAAAAAATTTTAAGTTATCAAAAATTTTAATTAACTTATCCTTACCATCTTTCCATTAAGAATTTCAATAGAATATTTTACATCTTCTAGCAATAAACCATAAGCCATCAATGAAGTTGTGGAATCTTTTTTTTCAATGTTAATTGTTGCATCACAACCAGTCTTCATAATATATTCAGATTGTGCACTTAAATCGAAACAGAAAATTGGATATGAATGTCTCCAATCTCCAGGAGTTAATTGTGATTCAACTCCAAATTCTATACAAAGATTTCTATAAGCATCATATCATTCCATAAATTGATTATTGGTATCATCGAATCTTAATGGATCAATTGGATATCGGGTTTGATTTAATGAAACTTGTAAACTTCGAATTGCATTAATATGAAAAAGATTGTTGTTCTTATCAAAACTTGGAGAATTATTTCTTTGAAATGTTAGTAATAACTATCTTGGAGTATTCGAAGTTCTAGTAAAATATCAGTTAAATCTTTGTTCAGCAAAAGTTACTGAACTCGCAGTACGCTTCATAAAACTTACTGGAATTGGTTTGTTAGTATTTAATCTTTTTGCAATAGCTGTTTCAACCTCTAAACTAGGAGTAATATGCTTAATCCACCATTCAAGTCTATCAATATTTAAATATGCTTTTTTTCCAGTCTTACCAAAAAAGATTAATTCATTATTTGCTGTACGATGAATTATTAACTTAAACTTTAATTGATATGATGTTTTGTCATAATCTAAATATCCGAATAACGGAGACAATGACCAATTAACTGTCTGTTTTCTTTTCCTGTTAAATTCACGTCTTTCTTTATATGCACTATTGTTTGTTTTATTTAAATGATTTGCAATATTTTCTACATCTTTCGCAATTCCTGCTGCATCTGTTACAGCGTGAGTTAAATCATCAACAATTATACCATCATTAGTATCAGGAAACCAACCTTCGATTTCATACTTTTTATTATTTTCACCAATTGTTACAAATCTAAGCATAGTATCAATTACACCTGGAGAATCACTTATTGTTTCTATATTTTGAGTTGCAACATCTAAACGCATTTGTGTAAATAATTTTGGAAAGAAATTATTCTCTAGTGCAATATTATCGGTATCTGGTAATGGTGTTGTAAAATTGGCATCACTATATAAAGAATATTCACAGTGTAAAAACGAATCGGGTAAATATAAATAACTTTGCTGATTATCAACTTCAAAGATTAAATCTCCTCCAGTATTTACTCTACTAGAAGATCCGGGATTCATAGCAATTCTTATATAGTCATTCTTATTTTGATTGTAACTGACGAACGGAGGATCGTCTAATCTAAATTTATTTTCGATAAGCGAAGACATTTTTATAAAAAATAATTTGACTTTTTGTTATTTCTCACACACAGAAAAAATTTTACTAAAAAATGTAATTAAAAAATTTTACTAAAAAATTTTACTAAAAAAATTTTACTAAAAAATTTTACTAAAATAATTTTACTAAAAAATTTTACTAAAAAAATTTTATTAAAATATAATTTTAGAATTTTGCTAAACCAGCTCCGCTACAGCTTTGCTGGTTAGACCGAAGGTTGCTGTTAACACCATTACCTCTTATTTCTTCAATTGAACGTTTTATGGCTACGCCTGATTTCTTCTCCTGTTTACCATCAGACGGACCTCCGCTCCTCAAGGTTTACCCCCTACAGCTATGTTAGCAATTTTGTTTTTTGTTTCCTCTGAAAGTTTTTTTAATTTTTTTAGCTCTTCAGAATTATTCCTAAGTTTACGAATAGCTTCTAGTTGTTTTAAATCGTTTTGAGACTTAACAGCATTTGATATTGCACTAGCTGTACTACCTATAGCAGCTGCTCCTTTTGCAGCAGATGTAATCAAATCTTTATTATTTTTAATTAAGTTAACAATACTTCCAATACCAGAAAAGATGCCAGCCTCTTCTTTCTGAATTGTTTCTACACTGTCATAATGGTAAACAGATTTCATCGATGGTTCATGAGCAATTTTTTGATTTGAAGCAAAATGTTTAAGATTGTGTTTATAGATTATAGGCATTTTTTAAGCTTAAATTTGACTTTTGGGAAAAAATATCTACGTTAAGATTTACGTGTGTGAATGTCCAACAACTTCGTGACAACTTTATTAATTTTCCGTTGCACTTTATCTATCGCGTCAAGCAGCGTGTAATGTACTTTAATTTCTTCTCTATTAACTTGCATTTTCTGCTGATTCATCTTCAACGCCGTTTTAAGAGCATTTAACTTAATTTTAAGAACATCTAATTGTCTTTTAACAGCATCTAACTGTTCTTTATTTTCTTTAGAGTTTTCTTGCAAATTTTTCTTTAATTCATTTTCTAAATTGATTTTAAGAGTTCTCATTTTATCAACTTTTTCATTAAGTGCTTTTATTTCAATTATTAAATGATTTATTTTTTTAATTTATTGAGTAATTTTAGAACTTAATTCATCTACACTTTTTTGGAATGTAGTTTGTAACTGCTTTAAATTTTTTTTAATTCTTTCAGGTAGTTTTTCTATTTCATCTTCTAATTGTTCTTTCAATAATTTTATCTGATGTTTATTTTTAATGACTGCAGATTTTAACTTTATAGAAAGTAATATTAAAATTTTTGATTGTTCTGAAATCTTTTTAAAAAGTTTTGCTATATCTGCTTCTAGCTCTCTATCCTTTTTATCAAGTTTTAATAATTTTTCGTTTAATGATTTGTCATTAAGTTTAAGCAACTTTAATTCATTCATCAGTGGAACCAAAACATCGTTTATATATTTTTCTTTTAAGTCATTGATTTGTGTATCAACATATTGTTTATTTGTCAACTCTGTATTTTGTTGCGGAAGAATAGAAAGATGCAATGGACCAGATAAAACGTCTCCAGTTTTCATAATATAATTTTCTATTTCTATTTCTGATTCACGATTATTCGGGATATATGCACCTCCACCAACATTTGGTAACATCATTTTTTAAGCAATAAAAAAGTATTTTTTTATATAATGAGAAAAAAACAAAATTTTTTCTAATAAAAATAAAAAAATGGAAAAACCAAATTTAAAAAGATTATATTCGCCCGCATCATCCTGTTCTTCTTATTCGACGAGATCAACGGGATTTGATAATAAATGTTGTGATAATAATAATAATAATAATCCATGTATAGATGTAAATATTTTATTTGAATTACAAGCAGAAATATTTAGAGAACAGACTAAAGGTTTACCTTCTATAGAAACCAACTATTGTATTTTTCAAGGTGACCCATTTATTAAATTTATGGATATTGTAAGTAAATATAATGATGTTGCGCATGTAGAATTAAATAAGGAAAATATGGTTATTATTGGTCATAATAATGTTTATGGTTTTATTCGAGCAGTGTTACCAATTAGTAATACTGATTGGATAGAAACTAAAATTATCAATTATATCAATATTAGAGAATTACTAAAAAAATTAAAATCGTTTTCAAAGGAAAAAATTAGATTATTTGTTGATGAACAAAACCAATATAATATTCATAAAAAGAGCAAAAAACATAATGAAGAATTATTATGTCAAGTTTATTATAGAGATACAATTTATAAAAAGGAAACATTAGAAGATCCACAAAGATATGATGATGATACTTATATAGGATTATATTCAAACTTAAATATTAATTTGTTAAAATCTTATATAAATGGTTTAGCTCAACAAGAAAAAATTTATATGTGGACAACACCTTATACTATTAACAATGACCATCATCATAATCATAATAATTTTAAAGAATCTGATAATAAAAATTTTAAAGAATCTGATAATAATGATTTTAAAGAATCTGATAATAATAATTTTAAAAATAATAAAAATTCTGAAACTAATGATGATGATAATATAGACGATGATTCTGAAACATCTGAAAAAGGTGTGAATGGTAACAAAGATTATAAAAATATAAGTAATTATAAAAATTTAAGTGAAGAAAAATTTATATCTCATACTGATGTACATGATATTAATACTACATATAATCAAAATTTATCTAAATTTCATTTTCTTACAGTTGAAAATAATAATGATGGTATAGTTGAAGATACTGTTAGACAACTATATGTCGGGTCTACAAAATTTAAATTAGGATTTACATCTAATCAATTAAAAATTTTATCATCTTTAATAAAAACTAAGAATGATTCAGATTATGGTGGTGTTATTAAATTTTCGAAAAGAGATCAAAGACCAATATTTTTCTCTATTATATTATTATCAAATAATAAATATAATTTGGAATTAGATATTCCTATCAGGGAATGGTATCCTATCAGGGAAAGGCATCCTATACCAAAAAGTGTAATTTATTATGATGTTGAAGAATCAATTTATGATGATGATGATGAAGAATCAATAGTTAGTGAAAATAAATTTAAATTATCTTTTGATAAAACGATGTATGATAAAACTTAATATGATAAAACTTAATATGATAAAACGTTATATGATAAAATTTAATGTGATAAAGAAAATAAAATAACTAAAGAACGTGAAATATATAATAATATAAACTAACTCTCAAGACCTTGATATTAGAATGTTTATATCTAAAATTAAAACACAAATTTTTTCTTTAAAAAATAAAAAAAATGGAAAACACCAAGTTTTATTGTAACTTATGTAAAAAAAAGTTGCAAACAAAAAGAAGTTATCAATCTCATTTACAAAGTAAATTGCATTTACAAAATGTAGATCGAGTTGATGAAGGAAATATATTAAAATTAAATAATTATAAAAACTATCTAGAAACATTACCTACCGATAAAAAAGTTAAAAAAATATTTGATGATTATTCACATTCGGAATATAAAAAAGTTGTTAATAGTGAAGATGAGACCATACCCGATGAAAGATATTTATTTAATGATACAGATGAATTTAACGAAATAGATGAATTAGACGAAATTAAAAAAACAGATGAAGCCGTAACAGATATAAAATATTTATTTAATGAATCTGTACGAACCGAAGGTTCTAACATAATGAACCGATGAAACTTTTTATAATGTATTAACAAACTTTTTCAAAATATTTAAGAAATCTTTCAAATGTTATATGAATGTAGAAGTACTTTATACAAAAAATGGAACTGATGGAATTCCTGAAGAAATAATACAAGGACATTTTACAAATTCGCAAGAAATTCATAATGTAAATGATATACAACTTATATTTGAACAAATGATACTTAAATTAGAAAATTGTATAATTGAAGCCCAGTTACGTGAATCTGGTCGGAGATTTGTTGAAATACTATCTAAGAAAATAGTAATTGATAAATATAAAAATGATACTGGTGGTAGTTATGTTCCTTTACCTTTCAGTTCACCACAAATAATCAACATAAAAAATGAAGATGATTATTGTTTTCTGTGAAGTATTATAGCACATTTACATCCTGCAGAATATCACAAAGAAAGACTAAGTCATTATAATAAAGAAGAAAATATAAAGGAATTTGATCTCTCTGATGGCTTACATGAATTTCCATATGATTATAATAGGTTAACAAAGTTTCATAAAAAGAATAAAAATTTAATAGAAGTAAATGTTTTTGATTTAAATGTGAATTATGTTTCTATTGGCAAAATTAATCCATTTTACTCAGATTCAAAAAAAATTTTATTTGAATAATAAAAATTTATGTCAATCAGAAATAGTATATAATGATAGAGGAAATTACATGCATCATAATATTTTTTACCAAGGAAATATAATATGTACTGAAAAATTTGAAATTATAAAAACATTATCCCCAATAATGATTAATCATAATAATTATAAAGGACGTAATTATAATTATGATTCCGATTATTTATCTTTATCTTTAGAATATCAACAAAAATTACAAAATTTAAATGAAAGTTTACAAATGTGTAAAACAGATTATCAACAACAAACAAAAATATTAGTACAAGAATATGGCCATAAATATCAAAATAAGATAGAAACGATACAAAAATTAAATGAAGAAAATAAAGAATTAAATAATGAAGAAAATGAAACCAATCAAAAAATAAATGAATAGAAAAATGACAACAACAATATAAAGAACAGTATGATAAAGAATATATTTATCAGCTACAAATATTGAATCAAAATTTTCATCGAAATACATTTAATCTTACAAAAGAAATTGATGAAACACATGAAATATATAAAGATAAATTTGAAAAATTAGAACAGACAAAACAACCAACACAAGCGAATATATTACATTATCAGGGTCATTTTATATTGTGTAAAGATGTTTCTATATTTACAAAAACTTCAGATAATGCTAATTTTCCCTGTCTCCAATGTATGACGAGCTTTAGAACTAAAGAATAAATGAATAGACATTTGGAGAATTGTCAACAAAATGAAGCAGTTGAAAATACTTTTCCTAAAGATGATTATTTAATATATAATAGACATTATTTGAAAAATGAATTACCCTTTACTATTTATTGTGATTTCGAAGCATATAGCGTTAACATAACACAAAATTCTTATAATGGTACGGGCCAAGCACTAGAACCTTCGGTTTGTAAATATGAAAAAAGTGCACCTGAAAAAAGTGCATCTGAACAAAGTAAAGAAAAATATTTATTTGAACAAAAACCATTATGTAGGGGAATGTACATTCATTCAAATTATCCTAAATTATTTAAATCAGAATATTATCAATACTATGGTGAAGATAGTTCAGAAATGTTTATAAAGAAAGTAGAAGAATTACAAACTAATTTTTCACAATTGCTTGAAACAAATATACCAATGCTTCCATTAACGGATGAAGAAGGAAAACATTTTTATAATGAAATAAAATGATTTTACTGTGGAAAAGAATTTACAAATAATTATAAAACTGGCAGAGGTAGATATCTTGATAAAGTAAAAGATCATGATCATCTAAATGGATTATATAGAGGTGCAGCACATAATTCTTGTAATCTTAATGCTAATAAATTTAAATATAACCTTGTTCCTCTATATTTCTACAATGGTTCTAAATATGATTTCCATTTAATAATGAAAGATTTATTTTCATCTGAAAAATTACAACAACAACAAATAAATGTACTATGTAAAACAGAAGAAGAATATTTTTCAATGCAATTAGGTTGTATTAGAATTTTAGATGCATCTAGATTTTTTATGGGAAAATGGGATGTTATGGGAAAAACTTTGAAACCTGACCAATGTAAAATATTAAATAAATATAATTAAAAACCCTTAAAAGGCATATTTCCGTATGAATATATAACTGGAGATATAAATAGAATAAATGAAATAATGAAAGAACAAAAACTTCCTCCAATAAATAAATTTAAATCAACATTAAAACAATTACAATTATCTGACGAAGACTATGCAGAAGCTGAAAAAAATTGGAGAGAGTTAAATTGTAAAACAATGTATGATTATACAATGAAATATCTTCAGATAGATGTATTCATCCTTACTGATCTTTTTGAAAGCTTTCGTGACATGTGTTTAGAATATTACGGAATAGATCCATGTTATTGTTATTCTACACCAGGTTTAACATGGTTAGCAGGATTAAGACATACAAATGTTAAACTTAAACATTATAAAGAAAATATATATGATAAATTATTATTTTTTGAATCTGGAATTAGAGGTGGAGTTTCATCAGTTTTAGGTAATCGTTATGTACAGTGTTACAATAAAAAAGTAAATCCTGATGATTATGGAATAATGAAACCTTTATCTCCAGAAGAAAGCGATCAGTTTATAAAATTGTTTAATCAAAATAAAGAAGGACTTATATCAAATGAAGTTAGTCAAGCAGCAGTTGATGAAATCATGAGAGAAAACTATTTGATATATTATGATTTTAATAGCTTATATTCTTCTTGCATGATACAAGAATTACCAACAGGTGAAATGTCATGGTGTAATATTCTTGATTATCAAAAAACATATGATGGAAATTATAATTTTGGTTGCATATATGAAGTTGATTTAGTATACCCTGATTATATAAAAGGCGCAACAAAATATTATCCTTTCTGTCACGAAAACAAAATTCCCAATATAGAAGATTTTACAGATTATCAAAAATCTTTAATAGCTGAGAAATACAGACCAACAAAAAAACTTATGTTAACACAAGGTAATAAAGGAAAGTATGTTGATGAAGGAAGAATGCTAGATTGGTATTTAGAACACGGAATGATTCTCACTAACATACATCGAAAACTAGAGTATAGAAAACCTAAATGGTTAAAAAATTATATAGAGTTCAATATTGAAAAACGTAAAATAGCTTAAAGAAATAAAGATGATTTTGGAAACGTATTCTTTAAATTAATGAATAATGCATTTTATGGCAAGACTTTAGAAAATGTGCGTAATATACAAAATATTGAAATAGTTTATGATAAAGATAGGTTTCAAAATTTAACAAGGAAACCTACATATAAAAGAACTACTAGATTCAGTGATGAACTATGTGCTGTACATTTACGTCGAATCAGCGTAAAACATGATAAGTTTAATTTTATAGGATTCACTATATTAGAATTAGCTAAACTATTTATGTATAAATTTATATATGATTATTTAGCACCTGCTTATGGCAAAAACTATAAATTACACTTTACAGATACCGATTCTGTTTTCTTAGAATTAACAATACCGCATAATTCTTCACTTGATGAAAAAATTAATAAAATAAAAGATATCATTCATCCTTCTGATTTATGTAAAGTAAAAGATAAACTAGAAGGAAATGAAGATTTCATAACAGAAGCTATATTTTTAAAATCTAAATGTTATTGTTATAATACAACAATACAACTAATAATATTAAAACAGATAAAACATTAAAAGGAATTTCAAATGCATCAGTGGCTAATCAAATAACATTTCAAGATTATAAAAATGTATTATTTAATAATGAAATAAAAACAGCATGTAATTATAGACTTAATTCAAAGAAACATAAAATGTATTTAAAAGAAGAACATAAATTAGCAATAGATCTATTTGATGATAAAAGAAAAATTTTACCTGATGGAATAACTACTTCACCTTTTTAATTTTCTAATTTCTAAGATAGACAAATTTGATATATATATATATAAAATAAAAAAATAAAATATTATAACACTATATTTGTATATTTTTTATCACTCGGTAAACAAATGTTCTATAACTCTATCATGAATTTTTTTATCAATATTAATTGTAATGAAGCCATAATCTTTTGACCAAGCATTGTTACACGATTGTTTAAATTCATCTTTATTTCTTACGCATAAATCTCTTAACAAATCACTTAAGTTTCTTGCATTTATTTCAAATAGTATAAATATATTTGCATTCTTTCTAATAACACTTCAGTCTAATGAATACATACTTTGTGTTAAATAAAAAACACTACAGTTATTATGTCTACCTCTTGTGAAATAATTTCTCTGAACTGACTGATTTCTGTCATTAACACAATCATCAAAAATTACACAATTTTTCATTGTTTTATCTAGTTTACTAGGATCTTGCATATTACCACTATCATCTATTAATTGTATCTTTATATGCTTATTTTTATTGGTTTCAACTAACTGATTATTTTTTGCTGCTTCTTCACACCACGAACTTATTTCTTCTTCATTTTCAGATTTTCATATTCTTTGAATAATGAAGCAATTGGTGTTTTTTTAAGATAATTTTCAAATCCATATTTTAAAAATTGATAGACGGGTTGTTCTGCTGTTGTTGTATAAATTATAAGATTGTTATCATCCAAAAAATTTGGAGACGTTAAACTTTTAAATAATAGATATGTTTTTCCACATCCTGATCTTCCGCAAATAACTGACAAAACTTTATTAGATAAATTTGGATGATGATTAAATTTGAGTTTTTTTTATTTAATGGGTGCACTTCACTCATTTTTTAATAAAACATTTTATTTTTATTTTAAAAGAAGAAGAAGAAAATTAAACTTCTCTAGCTTCGCGTGGGAGTTTATACCTCTCGAACGGGAGTTTATACCTCTCGAACCAAAAGATCTATCATAATCTCTTCACCTCCAAAATTTATTTCTTGTCCTTTCTCATCAGTGATTCTAATGTTAATGTTGTTAATAGTTTTTCTTGTAATAGGGAAATATATTAATGTTTGTGGAAATACATTTAATCTATAACCAATGGGTACAGTAAAAGCTGGAAAACTGAATATTAAATTTGACAATTTACCATTTATATATCCTCCTTCAATAATGTCACAATGTACAACAATTGAATTTATTTCAATTATTTTTGGAATCTTCTCACCTAAATGATAACCTTGACTATAGGTTTGTTTATTAAATCCTAATAGCTTTGACAATGATCTATCATGATTAAAATCAACTTGATGATTTTCGTCTAGAGTAAGAGAAAATTTATTAACTGCCGGTTCAACTGCAAAATGTAATTGTTTCTTATCTTTAAATGGTATACCTAAATGTCTCTTAACTTCATTTGATATTGATTCAACTTCGTAAGAACCAGGAAGAAAAGTTAGTAGTTTCCACGTTTTGCCCTTATCAGTAGAATATCTAAATTGATCATTCACATCTTTGATAACGTTTTGAATAGTGTTAAATGTGGAGAAACTAGTCAATGCAATTTGATAATTTTTATTTTGTTCCAAATGTAGAATGGGTTCTAAATTACAAGTGTGTGATGAAGTAGTTGTTATCATTTTTAACGTCGTACTAAATTTTGATGAACCCAAAATCTCTGTTAAATTTTCTAAATGATTATTAATTTTGTCCAAATCTGCTGAACACATTTTTTAGTTCAAAAATTTAAATAAATACTTTTTTTATAAAAAATTAAAAACAACAACATATTTCAGCTATACTTTTATAATCCTGTTCATTTAGAATCTTCTTTTCTAACAGTCTTTTCAATATAGCATGAATTTCATTGAAACTAGAATTATGTCCTTCTTTTATTGCAGATATTAAAATATTTAATCTATTTAGTAATTCTTGTGGATCATCTGGTAAAAATACAGTTGTTTCTGTTTTAAAACCTTTTCCTACTTTAACTCCTGTTGATATTAAATTTTGTAATTGTTCATAACGGTTAAGAGATTTTACTGCGCCAACTCTATCTAACATAGCTTTATATTTTATGAGATCTTCTACAGCATAATTATTTAAATCTGCTCCTCTTAAAAGATCAACAAAATTTCGATCTAAACTAAAAGGAGATTCATCTGGTGAAAAAATTAAACCTCGAAAAGGTTGTGGAAATATTTCTTTTTGTCCGAGATAAAATCTAGGTATTGTTTTTCCATCTATAAATGAAATAGAATGTTCAAATTGCATAGATTTTGGTAATTTCTTATTAATGTTTGATTCTAGTAATCCATAGTCATCTAATATAGTTTTGTGCTCTGCATCTGTTATATCAATTTGTTTATCATTATTTGCAAGTTCTCTTTCAAGAAGTTTAAATGGTTTCATAGTTTTTTCAAAATCAGTTTTTACTTGCTCGGTTTGCTGCATTTTTCAAACATATCAGATTGAATACCAGCTTTTATCATTCTATGTTGAAGATGATTTTCTTTCATAATATTTCTTTGTTTTATTAACTCGTCTAATTGTTTTATTCTTTTAAAATTATCAGCTCTAATTTTATCCATTTTTTAAAATATAATATTTGAATTTTGTGGTAACATTGGAATACAACAAAAACATTTTACTGAACAAATTATTTTTTTATTGCTTTGTTGTCTGACATCTTTTCGTTTAAAGTTTTCTCGTTTTAAGTTTTGTTTAATAAAGTTTTGCTTAAATTTTCGCTTAAAGTTTTTAGCTCTTCTAAAAAAATTTTATCATTTTCTTCATTAGAAATGTTACCATCACTAGAAATTTTGCCATCCTGTTTATTCTTATCATCAACTTTTTCGGTCTTTAAATGAAATGACATTTGATTTACTTCATTAGCTATTTGATCAAATTTTTCAATCTCATCTAACGTAATAACATTATCATCACATACTCTTTGAAAGTAGTAATGTAATTTGTCATAGACTTCTTTAATATGTAAATGCTTAGTTTTTAATGATTTTCGTTTCTTAGTTATTAAAGATTTATCTAACATTGTAACAAGTGAAGTTGCAAAAACACCCGTACCTGTTAAAGCTGTAGCAACTACTGGAATTACTAAAACACCTGAAGATATAACAATTGTTAAAGCACCTAAACTTATTGTTAAGAATATGCCAATTCCTTGTGTTACATTCTTAACTTTAGTCCATCTCTTTCTTAATTTTTTATAACGCTCTAATCTTAATAATAATTGAGACTCCTTATCTTTCATATACCTTACTCTATCTTTATGTTTTTCTTTATTCATTTTTTCAATGTCCATTAAAGTTGAACTACGTTCATATGATAACGAAGGATATATTCTTGTGGTTTCTTCCACTTTTGTTTCTTCCATTTTTGCATCTTCCATTTTTAAAGAAATATTTTTAGTCTCATAATTTTTGTTATCTCATATTTTAAAAACCTGGAAATGGATTTAAAGGACGTTTTTAAAAATACCAATTTTTTGATGTTGTGTCCTGGAACGGTCATGATTTGAGCAAGAAAAAATGATCATAATCTCAAATTTGAAATTCTCAACTTTTATGATTTTCGGTGTCCTACAACGGTCATGATTTTAAGGGGGTGTAAAATTTCATAATCTCAAATTTGAGATTCTTAACTTTTATGATTTTTTCGGTGTCCTAGAACGGTCATGATTTTAAGAGTAAAATGTCATAATCACAAATTTGAGATTCTTAACTTTCTGATTTTTTCGGTATCCTGGAACGGTCATGATTTTAAGGGGGTGTAAAATTTCATAATCTCAAATTTGAGATTCTTAACTTTTATGATTTTTTCGGTGTCCTAGAACGGTCATGATTTTAAGAGTAAAATGTCATAATCACAAATTTGAGATTCTTAACTTTCTGATTTTTTCGGTGTCCTGGAACGGTCATGATTTTAAGGGGGTGTAAAATTGTAATTCTCAAATTTGAGATTTTGAAAAATTTGAAAAATTGGGTATTTTTAAAAACGCCTAAATTTATGAATTTAGGTCTTCATAACCTGAAAAAATGACCAAAATTCATGAATTTAGTCGTTTTTAAAAATACTATTTTTTCAAAAAATGATACTTTTTAAATGGACTAAATTTATGAATTTAGGTCTTAAAAACCTGAAAAAGGGACAAAATCCATGAATTTATGTCGTTTTTAAAGATACTATTTTTTTGAATTTTATGGTGTCCTGGAACGGTCTTTTGACCATTACTGATGTAGAAGATGGA
Source organism: Prostheceraeus crozeri (assembly GCA_907163375.1). Taxonomy (NCBI): domain Eukaryota; kingdom Metazoa; phylum Platyhelminthes; order Polycladida; family Euryleptidae; genus Prostheceraeus; species Prostheceraeus crozeri. The sequence continues at coordinate 36,565 of CAJQUW010003421.1, forward strand.
CGCCTCTCAACCGTAGCGGTGACCACCATTGGGGTACGAATTGGGGTTGTCCTTGTAAGGGCTTGTCCGCTCGAAGGCGAAGAATCCGGAGCGTCCGTTTGATTCGCGGTATCCATCAACACCGAAAGGGAGCAGGGGTAAGACTTTTCGGTTCTTGTTGCAATTGGGACTGCCTCCTCGGTAAACGATTGATGGGCACGAGTAGTAAGTAAAGGTCCATAATAAACACAGCGCGCCCCGAAATGGGGTGGGTCCAATACAAACACAGCGCGCCCCGAAATGGGGTGGGTCCAATACAAACACAGCGCGCCTCGAAATGGCTAGCTCCCATAAAAACACAGCGCGCCTGGCCGGCCGCCCAGGTTGGAGTGAGAGGTTGTCTTGGCCGACCGTCCAGGTTGACGTATCGACCGTCCAGGTTGATTTGGCCGACCGACCAGGTTGACGGTGCCGACCGTCCAGGTTGACTTTGCTGACCAACTAGGTTGACTTGGCCGACCGATCAGGTTGACGTGGTGGAGTGAGAGTGTGTCTTGAGGGTGAAGGAGGCACGAGAGAGTGAAACGGACTTCAGATTCGTGATCAGCGTCAAATTCTGCATCGGTATGGTGAGTTTTAAAGGAATCGGAGAGAAAAAATTTTTCTTCAAAATTTTTCCGAAAAAACGACAGAGGTCAAATTGTGGACGTTTTGGGTTGTAGCCTCAAAACGAAGCATCGGAGAGCAAAAGGATGTCAGATTTGGAATCAACGTACAATTCTGCATCTGTATGGTGAATTTGAAAGCAATCGGAGACAAAAATTTTCGCTGACGTCCCCCCCCTCGGCACCGATCTTCCAACTTTGGTTCTAGAGATCGTAGAAAGTCGTGCAATGGCTCGTTTGAAAGCTAAAAGTGAGACAAATTCAGTGAAAGAAACGGCTTGTTCATATCTGTCTTCCTTTAGATGTGAGACGCCATTTAAGATTTGGGAGATTGGCAAAAAACATCTATATGGTGAATTTGAAGGCAATCGGAGAGAAAAAATTTTTCATCATTTTTCCGAAAAACGACAGAGTTAGAATTTTTGCGATGGCTGCGGCCTGTAGAGCCAAAACGAAGCATCGGATGGGAAAATGGAGGGCAGATTCGGATTCAGCATCAAATTCTACATGTTGATGGTGAATTTCCAGCTCCATCGGAGCACTAGAACCAGAGATAGACGGATTTAAAGATTTGGATGATGGGTATTACGTCATCAGCTGATCGCCACACACTATATAAGCGGGAACCGACAGAGACTTTTCATTTAGAAGAGAGCGATTGTCAAAGGTAGGTCGTCTCTCTGAGCTCCGATGATAGCTTCGGACATTCCAAATTCCGGGTTTCTGTAAGAAACCGACTTAGAAAATTTCATTGCTGATATCAGCTAAGGCGTCAGACTTAGAGGTTAGACAGGAGATGGCCTTCGTCTCCAGGCCATAAGAGACTCCAAAGCTTTAATGGCTTGTAACTTTGCTTCTACAAGTTGTTCTACTTGATTCAAAAAAGGTTCGGTCGCTATTGACCTGCCCTAAGTGATAGACTACTTATAAAATTTCATAAGTAGTGCTAAAAAGTTGAAAAAATTAACTTCACTAGTTTTGGAGGTTTTCTGGGGTTTTCGACCCTGCTGATGTCAATGAAGGCATTTTTAATGATGTCTGAGCCAGTCTTCTCATGGTATAAGCGGCTTTTCACTGAAAGCGAGCAAGACACGGAGAGTTTTGCTGTAATATTCCACTGATGGGGTGTTCCTTCGGGACGGCGGACGATGCCGTAGTGATAAGTGTGGCAAGGGAGTGTGTCATATTTTAGACCGAAACCGCTGGGGCAACTCATGTCTCATGTTGGGCATTTGACACAGTTCTCAACGTAGCACTTTGAACGCCAATCGGTTGAGTCCTAGCTATCTTTTCATGGGTGGCCTCTAAACATCTCCATTGCAAAACGCTGGTGAATCAAGCTCTCTACGGCTTGCTATCAAGCTGCTCAAAGTCTGTCACCTCTTACGAACTCTACAGGTTTTCATGTCTGGCGATCAGGTCATGGACGGTGCAAGTCACGGAGATTTTCGGTGTGATACTTCCTGTGAGTGGGCGTTCTTTCGAGACAGCGGTGAAGTCCGTAGCGATGAGTACTGCACGGGACGTGGGCAATGGTAATGCTTGTGAAACCTCTCTGCGTTATGTTTGCAAGTGGTTGCCTTTCGTCTCAACGTTGTACTCTGACCGCGAGGGCGACATTTAGCTATCTGCCACAGGTTACCTCATAAAATCTCCATTGCACTTGTCTCCCGACAGTTGACCAACCATGCGAGAATGAACCATCAGTTCTTTTAAGAACTGTCTCTATCACGGAGACGAAATGATGAAGGGATGAAACGGGAGGACATTCATGCGCCACACGCAACACATCACAGACTTCTCTCTTCGCTAGTGAAGAAGCTCTTGTCAGTGTCGTCAGAAAGTGTATCATGGTTTGCAAAAGCAAAGTTTAGTCAAATAGTTTACTGCGACGCACGTTTGTGAAAATAAAGTTTAATAATCGAAGGTTTATTTCCAAGTTTAGTCAGAAAGTTGTACAAAAGTTTTACTGCTACACAGGTTGATGTATAGTTAGAAAGTTTGATCATTGAAGTTGTATTCGTGAGTCTAGTCAGAAAATGTATTATGGTTTGCAAAAGCAAAGTTTAGTCAAATCGTTTACCGTGACACATGTTTGAGAAAATAAAGTGTGAAAATGACGTTTATTCGTGAGTGTCGTCAGAAAGTGTATCATGGTTTGTAAAAGTTTTACTGCTACACAGGTTGATGTATAGTTAGAAAGTTTGATCATGACGTTTATTCGTAAGTCTAGTCAGAAACTTTATCATGTCGTACAAAAGTTTTACTCTAACACAGGTTGATGTATAGTTAGAAAGTTTAATCATGACGTTTATTCGTAAGTCTAGTCAGAAAGTGTATCATGTTGTACAAAAGTTTTACTCTACCACAGGTTGATGTATAGTTAGAAAGTTTGATCATTGAAGTTGTATTCGTAAGTCTAGTCAGAAACTTTATCATGTCGTGAAAGTTTTACTGCAACACAGGTTGATGTATAGTTAGAAAGTTTAATCATCGAAGGTTTATTTGCAAGTTTAGTCAAATCGTTTACCGTGACACATGTTTGAGAAAATAAAGTTTGATTATGACGTTTATTCGTGAGTGTCGTTAGAAAGTGTATCATGGTTTGTAAAAGTTTTACTGCTACACAGGTTGATGTATGGTTAGAAAAGTTTGATCATGACGTTTTATGAAACACAAGTGTCATAAAATGTAAGCGTTAGTGTAGTCAACTAGTTTTACACAGTGTAGATTGTCTTGTAACTTACTTTCAGAGTTAGAATGTTTATGAAAATCGCTCTGTTTCATCTGTTTGTTTGTTACAAGAAAGTTTCATCAGTTAACAAGTTAAAGATAAAGTTTCACCAGTGTACAAGTTAGAAACAAAGTTTCAATAGTGTGTACGTTAGAAGTAAAGCTTTATCTGTTTGTATGTTAGAAACAAAATAAAGTTTCAACAATTTACAAGATAAATAATAAAGTTTCACCAGTTTACAAGTTAAAAATAGAGTTTCAATGGTTTATACGTTAGAAATAAAGTTTTAGCTGTTTGTATATCAAAAACAAAGTTTCAAGAGTTTACAAGTTAAAAAATAAAGTTTCAATGGTGTATACGTTAGAAATAAAGTTTTAGCTGTTTGTATATCAAAATAAAGTTTCAAGAGTTTGCAAGTTAGAAATAAAGTTTCAATAGTGTGTATGTTAGAAATAAAGGTATAACTGTTTGTAAAAATAAGATCGCAAGATTTACTAGTTTACAAGTTAGACTAAGTGTAAATTAAAATAAAATTATAACTGTTCACGAGTTAAAGCGTTGATGCAACGATGAACAATTAATAAGCTGAAAAGTTTTAGATTCACTTTAACATTACCATATGTTTACAGATAGAAATGTATCACAGCAAAGCTACTTCATGAGTTAGTTTGCCAGGAGTGTATCATCTCAAACTTTTACTCCGTCGTTGAAATTTCATGACGACTTTTTTGCTAAACGAAAGTTAACACCAGAGGAGCGTAGGGGTGGGTGGTATAAAATACGCCTACAGCACTGAGAGAGTTGGAGTGCATGAGCTATGTACATTCTTTTGACAACGAGAGGAGCGATTCAGCCGATGGCGCAGGTAGTTTCCCAGAGCATGGAGGACATTGTTTAGGTGACTCTAAGGACGTATGTCGAGCTGCCCTCAGTGATAGGCTTCCAACTCATGATGAATGATGATATGCTTGTGACCTACATTCAACCATTGGTGTATGCCCACATCCTTCCTCACAACGAGTTTGTCTGCTACATTGTATTCATGAGTGTGGCTCAAAGTAGGAAATTGATTGATGAGACTTTGCTGAAATATCCAAGGCGCGTATTCAAGCATGATCGCCTACTGTTGGAGTATTATTATCAATGGCGCGACGACACACAACATTTGCCCACCCGTGTTTTACCACACCTATCAACGGAAGAATACAATAGAGCTTTAGTCGAGACGGTGAAAGGAGACGATGAGCGCTAGCGGGCGAATGAAGCATCGGTGAGAGTGGGAATCAATTTGATGCTATTCTCCAATGAGGATTGTTGTCTAATGAGAATCAAGCATTCCTTTATAAATAGAGAGCCTTCCACAGTAAAAATCATTCCATCGTTGAATCGTACAAGTGACGGACGCACATTCTCTCTCTACATCCCTGTTATATTATCCAACTAAAATGGTAAGTCGCTACTTTCCTCCCTCTCCTCCCTTGAACGTAAACTTTATAGAATCTTTTTTATTTTCAGGCATCTTCTACATCTACTACACTGACAGGACAAAATGGTGGCCAGACGTTACAAGGTTCGCTACAATCAGATCATCTACAGCTGAGACCAGTGGAAGAAACAACAAAGGTACATAATCCTACACCGCTATAGCGTAAATTTAATCAAGTCTTGCGTCATGAGGATCACAGCGTAGTACTGCAAACGGGAATGCTCCCTTCCACTGATGTGAAGATATTGAGCAATCAGTATGGGGACTACATACTCATCCCCGTGAGTCCGTACATTCGCCACCAACTTGACATTATTGAAGAGTACGTGACATTAAATATGGACATTCCTACTCCTCTTGCTCAAGAGTGGAAGGCGAGAGATGAAAAGGATACTCCCTATAGAAAGATTTGGGATGGCAATCAAATTTGCCTACCATTATCACATTGGTGTAGTTATTATAAAAAGGATGGAGATCAATCAATACCCATCAGATGTGATGAGCTCGGAGAAGGTACTTGGGATGTCATTTTCAAAGTGAATGGGCTATATTATGGTCAGCACAAGGATAACAAAATAGCCTCTCTCTCTCGATACACACTAAATCCATCCTATATATTCCAAAGCCACCCAGCGTAGATGACATTATTGACGAAATCCTTAACGGGGGTGGTACGAAGCGCAAGTCGGACAAGAATGCTACCTCCAAACGCAAGTCAAGGAAAGAGAATTGCTAATCCTTTCCTAACTCTACCCTATGACAATTCGCTTATGTTCTTTGAGTGTCGTGGACGTGGTCTTATTAGATACATTTTACTTCTTCGTTGCCATCATATCATTTGTGTATTTTGTCGTGAAAAGCATCGATGTAATTCTTCATTTTGTGATATGTTATAGAACGTTTCCTTAGATGTGAAATTTCCGTTTTAGGCTTCTATCATCATTTTTATCGATTGTGAGGGTGAACCTGTACATGAGCTCAGTGCTATTACTATGAACAATTGGACATATCAGATTGTTAGTGTCTATCATCAACATGCCAACTGTGATCCCAATGTTGATCAATGGGCGAGAAAACACATTCATGGACTTAATCTGAAATATTTGCAAGACTATGGCTTTTCTTGTGAGACTGCTCTTCTTATTGACTTTAAACGATGGTTAGCTGCTTTCAATGTTATACGCATCTTTTGTAATAATCCTGGTAAGGAGAGGAAAGTATTTCCCAATCTAGTCATTAATGATATTTTGCTCACACCTTGGGATAGTAGAGTGAATCAACACTATCATGAAGTCACGAAACGTTTTAAGGATTTGTGTGTTCCTATTTTGTCTGTTCGTTGTAGTAGCTACGTTCATAACCAATGCTTCTTTCCTCCTTACCTCAACACTGCCAAAGTCCTGTATGGTTATCATTGCTCGCTATATGACAGTTACCAGCTGTATCTATTTTATCTGTTTTAAACCATTGATTTGTTATGCATGCTTGTTACAGTTATTCAATAAATGTTATTATGGTAGGAGTTGTTGTTTTCATGCAACAGATGGGTTAGATGAAAAGCGATCATATCTTTTTCAAATGACTGTGGAACATTGATTTCCATGAAGAAGATTTAAACAGTTAGATTCGATGACGAACAAGATTTACTAGTTTGCAAGTTAAACTACGCGTTCTATCATTTGTAAATGAAAGATATAGTTTCAACAGTTTACAGATTAAAAAATAAAGTTTCAACAGTGTTTATGTTAAAAATAAAGTTTAAGCTGTTTGTGTGTTAGAAATAGAATAAAGTTTCAACAGTTTGTAGATTAAAAATAAAGTTTCAACAGTGTTTACGTTAGAAATAAAGTTTTATCTGTTTGTAAAATGAGATTGTAGGATTTACTAGTTTGCAAGTTAGACTAAGCGTTCTACTATTTGTAAACGAAAGATATAGTTTCAACAGTTTACAGATTAAAAATAAAGTTTCAACAGTGTGAGCGTTAGAAATAAAGTTTTAGTCGTTTGCGCGTTAGAAATAAAATAAAGTTTCAACCGTTTACAAGTTCAAAATAAAGTTTCAACAGTGTGTATGTTAGAAATAGAGTTTTATCGGTTTGTAAATTAAGATCATAAGATTTACTAGTTTGCAAGCTAGACTAAGTGTTCTACTATTTGTAAATGAAAGATATACTTTTTACAGTTTACAGATTAAAAGTAAAGTTTCAACAGTGTGTACGTTAGAAATAAAGTTATATCTCTTTGTAAAAAAAGATTGCGGGATTTAATAGTTTGTAAGTTAGACTAAGCGCTCTACTATTTGTAAATGAATGATATAGTTTCAACAGTTTACAGATTAAAAAATAACGTTTCAATAGTGTGTATGTTAAAAATAAAGTTTAAGCTGTTTGTGTGTTAGAAATAGAATAAAGTTTCAACAGTTTGTAGATTAAAAATAAAGTTTCAACAGTGTGTATGTTAGAAGTAAAGTTTTATTTGTTTGTATGTTAAAAATAAAGTTTCAACAGTGTTTACGTTAGAAATAAAGTTTTATCTGTTTGTAAAATGAGATTGTAGGATTTTTTAGTTTGAAAGTTAGACTAAGCGTTCTACTATTTGTAAACGAAAGATATAGTTTCAACAGTTTACAGATTAAAAATAAAGTTTCAACAGTGTGTGCGTTAGAAATAAAGTTTTAGTCGTTTGCGCGTTAGAAATAAAATAAAGTTTCAACCGTTTACAAGTTCAAAATAAAGTTTCAATAGTGTGTATGTTAATAATAAAGTTTAAGCTGCTTGTGTGTTAGAAATAGAATAAAGTTTCAACAGTTTGTAGATTAAAAATAAAGTTTCAACAGTGTGTATGTTAGAAATAAAGTTTTATCTGTTTGTATGTTAAAAATAAAGTTTCAACAGTGTTTACGTTAGAAATAAAGTTTTATCTGGTTGTAAAATGAGATTGTAGGATTTTTTAGTTTGAAAGGTAGACTAAGCGTTCTACTATTTGTAAACGAAAGATATAGTTTCAACAGTTTACAGATTAAAAATAAAGTTTCAACAGTGTGTGCGTTAGAAATAAAGTTTTAGTCGTTTGCGCGTTAGAAATAAAATAAAGTTTCAACCGTTTACAAGTTCAAAATAAAGTTTCAATAGTGTGTATGTTAATAATAAAGTTTAAGCTGCTTGTGTGTTAGAAATAGAATAAAGTTTCAACAGTTTGTAGATTAAAAATAAAGTTTCAACAGTGTGTACGTTAGAAATAAAGTTTTATCTGTTTGTAAAATGAGATTGTAGGATTCACTAGTTTGTCAAGTTCATTTGATTCTATCAAGTCAGTACTATACACATTTGATTTACAAAACATGCTTTGAATACTCATACGATGAAGTTCTTACTTTCATTTTAAAATAACATTCCGATAAAATGTTCAACTTACATTCTCATCTTTGTATAATACTAAGATATTTGATAATACAACCTAAGAGATTTTCAACTTGGATTTTTATTCACTTCGCTCAGTCTTTGTCGAAACGTATAAGATACAACCATAGTGTCATAAGACTCATGTGTGCGTTCATCGTAAACACATCAAGAATAAACCGCAATGATGATACTTCAAATATGTACAAAACTGAAATTTCAACAACGGAGTAAAAGTTTGAGATGATACACTCCTGTCAAACTAACTCATGAAGTAGCTTTGCTGTGGTACATTTCTATCTGTAAACATATGGTAATGTTAAAGTGAATCTAAAACTTTTCAGCTTATTAATTGTTCATCGTTGCATCAACGCTTTAACTCGTGAACAGTTATAATTTTATTTTAATTTACACTTAGTCTAACTTGTAAGCTAGTAAATCTTGCGATCTTATTTTTACAAACAGTTATACCTTTATTTCTAACATACACACTATTGAAACTTTATTTCTAACTTGCAAACTCTTGAAACTTTATTTTGATATACAAACAGCTAAAACTTTATTTCTAACGTATACACCATTGAAACTTTATTTTTTAATCTGTAAACTGTTGAAACTATATCTTTCATTTACAAATAGTAGAACGCTTAGTCTAACTTGCAAACTAGTAAATCCTACAATCTCATTTTACAAACAGATAAAACTTTATTTCTAACGTACACACTGTTGAAACTTTATTTTTAACTTGTACACTCTTGAAACTTTATTTTATTTCTAACACACAAACAGCTTAAACTTTATTTCTAACACATACTCTATTGAAACTTTATTATTTAATCTGTAAACTGTTGAAACTATATCTTTCATTTACAAATAGTCAAAACGCTTAGTCTAACTTGCAAACTAGTAAATCCTACAATCTCATTTTACAAACAGATAAAACTTTATTTCTAACGTACACACTGTTGAAACTTTATTTTTAACTTGTAAACTCTTGAAACTTTATTTTATTTCTAACACACAAACAGCTTAAACTTTATTTCTAACACATACACTATTGAAACTTTATTTTTTAATCTGTAAACTGTTGAAACTATATCTTTCGTTTAAAATAGTCAAACGCTTAGTCCAACTCACAAACTATCAAATCCCGCAATCTTATTTTTACAAACAGATATAACTTTATTTCTAACGTACACACTGTTGAAACTTTACTTTTAATCTGTAAACTGTTTTGAAAGTATATCTTTCATTTACAAATAGTAGAACGCTTAGTCTAACTTGCAAACTAGTAAATCTTATGATCTTAATTTATAAACCGATAAAACTCTATTTCTAACATACACACTGTTGAAACTTTATTTTGAACTTGTAAACGGTTGAAACTTTATTTTATTTCTAACGCGCAAACGACTAAAACTTTATTTCTAACGCACACACTGTTGAAACTTTATTTTTAATCTGTAAACTGTTGAAACTATATCTTTCATTTACAAATAGTAAAACGCTTTGTCTAACTTGCAGACTAGTAAATCCTACAATCTCTTTTTACAAACAGATAAAACTTTGTTTCTAACGTAAACACTGTTGAAACTTTATTTTTAACATACAAACAGATAAAACTTTATTTCTAACGTACACACTGTTGAAACTTTATTTTTAATCTACATACTGTTGAAACTTTATTCTATTTCTAACACACAAACAGCTTAAACTTTATTTTTAACATACACACTATTGAAACTTTATTTTTTAATCTGTAAACTGTTGAAACTATATCTTTCATCTACAAATAGTAGAACGCTTAGTCTGACTTACAAACTATTAAATCCAGCAATCTTATTTTACAAAGAGATATAACTTTATTTGTAACGTACACCCTGTTGAAACTTTATTTTTAATCTGCAAACTGTTGAAACTATATCTTTCATTTACAAATAGTAGAACTCTTAGTCTAACTTGCAAACTAGTAAATCTTATGATCTTAATTTACAAACCGATAAAACTCTATTTCTACCATACACACCGTTGAAACTTTATTTTTAACATACAAACAGATACAACTTTATTTCTAACGTACACACTGTTGAAACTTTATTTCTAACATACACACTATTGAAACTTTATTTTTTAATCTATAACTGTTGAAACAATATCTTTCATTTACAAATAGTGGAACGCTTAGTCTAACTTGCAAACTAGTAAATCCTACAATCTCATTTTACAAACAGATAAAACTTTATTTCTAACATACACACCGTTTAAACTTTATTTTGAACTTGTAAACGTTTGAAACTTTATTTTATTTCTAACACACAAAAAGCTTAAACTTTATTTCTAACATACACACTATTGAAACTTTATTTTTTAATCTGTAAACTGTTAAAACTATATCTTTCGTTTACAAATAGTAGAACGTTTAGTCTAACTTGCAAACTAGTAAATCCTACAATCTCATTTTACAAACAGATACAACTTTATTTCTAACGTACACACTGTTGAAACTTTATTTTTAACATACACACTATTGAAACTTTATTTTTTAATCTGTAAACTACTAAAACTATATCTTTCATTTACAAATTGTAGAACGCTTAGTCTAACTTACAAACTATTAAATCCCGCAATCTTATTTTTACAAACAGATATATTTTATCTCTAACGTACACACTGTTGAAACTTTACTTTTAATCTGTAAACTGTTGAAAGTATATCTTTCATTTACAAATAGTAGAACGCTCAGTCTAACTTACAAACTATTAAATCCCGCAATCTTATTTTTACAAACAGATATAACTTTATTTCTAACGTACACACTGTTGAAACTTTATTTTGAACTTGTAAACGGTTGAAACTTTATTTTATTTCTAACGCGCAAACGAATAAAACTTTATTTCTAACGTACACACTGTTGATACTTTATTTTTAATCTGTAAACTGTTGAAACTATATCTTTCGTTTACAAATAGTAGAACGCTTAGTCTAACTTGCAGACTAGTAAATCCTACAATCTCATTTTACAAACAGATAAAACTTTATTTTTAACTTAAACACTTTTGAAACTTTATTTTTAACATACAAACAGATACAACTTTATTTCTAACGTACACACTGTTGAAACTTTACTTCTAACGTACACACTGTTGAAACTTTGTTTTTAATCTGTAAACTGTTGAAACTTTATTCTATTTCTAACACACAAACAGCTTAAATTTTATTTTTAACATACACACTATTGAAACTTTATTTTTTAATCTGCAAACTGTTGAAACTATATATTTCATTTACAAATAGTAGAACGCTTAGTCTAACTTGCAAACTATAAAATCCCGCAATCTTATTTTACAAAGAGATATAACTTTATTTCTAACGTACACACTGTTGAAACTTTATTTTTAACTTGTAAACTCTTGAAACTTTATTTTATTTCTAACACACAAACAGTTTATACTTTATTTCTAACACATACACTATTGAAACTTTATTTTTTAATCTGTAAACTGTTGAAACTATATCTTTCGTTTAAAATAGTCAAACGGTTAGTCTAACTCACAAACTATTAAATCCCGCAATCTTATTTTTACAAACAGATATAACTTTATTTCTAACGTACACACTGTTGAAACTTTACTTTTAATCTGTAAACTGTTTTGAAAGTATATCTTTCATTTACAAATAGTAGAACGCTCAGTCTAACTTGCAAACTAGTAAATCTTGTGATCTTAATTTACAGACCGATAAAACTCTATTTCAAACATACACACTGTTGAAACTTTATTTTGAACTTGTAAACGGTTGAAACTTTATTATATTTCTACCGCGCAAACGACGAAAACTTTATTTCTAACGCACACACTATTGAAACGTTTTTAAATCTGTAAACTGTTGAAACTATATCTTTCGTTTACAAATAGTAGAACGCTTAGTCTAACTTGCAAACTAGTAAATCCTACAATCTCATTTTACAAACAGATACAACTTTATTTCTAACGTAAACACTGTTGAAACTTTATTTTTAACTTGTACACTCTTGAAACTTTATTTTATTTCTAACACACAAGCAGCTTAAACTTTATTTCTAACACATACTCTATTGAAACTTTATTTTTTAATCTGTAAACTGTTAAAACTATGTCTTTCATTTACAAATTGTAGAACGCTTAGTCTAACTTACAAACTATTAAATCCCGCAATCTTATTTTTACAAACAGATATAACTTTATTTCTAACGTACACACTGTTGAAACTTTACTTTTAATCTGTAAAGTGTTGAAAGTATATCTTTCATTTACAAATAGTAGAACGCTTAGTCTAACTTGCAAACTAATAAATCTTGTGATCTTAATTTACAAACCGATAAAACTCTATTTCTAACATACACACTGTTGAAACTTTATTTTGAACTTGTAAACGGTTGAAACTTTATTTTATTTCTAACACGCAAACGACGAAAACTTTATTTCGAACGAACACACTGTTGAAACTTTATTTTTAATCTGTAAACTGTTGAAACTATATCTTTCGTTTACAAATAGTAGAACGCTTAGTCTAACTTGCAAACTAGTAAATCCTACAATCTCATTTTACAAACAGATAAAACTTTATTTCTAACGTAAACACTGTTGAAACTTTATTTTTAACATACAAACAGGTACAACTTTATTTCTAACGTACACACTGTTGAAACTTTATTTCTAACGTACACACTATTGAAACTTTATTTTTAAATCTGGAAACTGTTGAAACTATATCTTTTATTTACAAATAGTAGAACGCTTAGTCTAACTTGCAAACTATTAAATCCCGCAATCTTATTTTACAAAGAGATATAACTTTATTTCTAACGTACACACTGTTGAAACTTTATTTTTAACTTGTAAACTCTTGAAACTTTATTTTATTTCTAACACACAAACAGTTTATACTTTATTTCTAACACATACACTATTGAAACTTTATTTTTTAATCTGTAAACTGTTGAAACTATATCTTTCGTTTAAAATAGTCAAACGGTTAGTCTAACTCACAAACTATTAAATCCCGTAATCTTATTTTTACAAACAGATATAACTTTATTTCTAACGTACACACTGTTGAAACTTTACTTTTAATCTGTAAACTGTTTTGAAAGTATATCTTTCATTTACAAATAGTAGAACGCTTAGTCTAACTTGCAAACTATTAAATTCCGCAATCTTATTTTACAAGGAGATATAACTTTATTTCTAACGTACACTCTGTTGAAACTTTATTTTTAACTTGTAAACTCTTGAAACTTTATTTTATTTCTAACACACAAACAGCTTAAACTTTATTTCTAACACATACGCTATTGGAACTTTATTTTTTAATCTGTAAACTGTTGAAACCATATCTTTCGTTTACAAATAGTCAAACGCTTAGTCTAACTCATAAACTATTAAATCTCGCAATCTTATTTTTACAAACAGATATAACTTTATTTTCAACATACACACTATTGAAACGTTATTTTTTAATCTGTAAACTGTTGAAACTATATCTTTCATTCACAAATAGTAGAACGCTTAGTCTAACTTACAAACTATTAAATCCCGCAATCTTATTTTACAAACAGATAAAACTTTATTTCTAACGTACACTCTGTTGAAACTTTATTTTTAACTTGTAAACTCTTGAAACTTTATTTCATTTCTAACATACAAACAGCTTAAACTTTATTTCTAACACATACACTATTGAAACTTTATTTTTAATCTGTAAACTGTTGAAGCAATATCTTTCATTTACAAATAATAGAACGCTTAGTCGAACTTGCAAACTAGTAAATTTTGTTCGTCATCGAATCTAACTGTTTAAATCTTCTTCATGGAAATCAATGTTCCACAGTCATTTGAAAGAGATATGATCGCTTTTCATCTAACCCATCTGTTGCATGAAAACAACAACTCCTACCATAATAACATTTATTGAATAACTGTAACAAGCATGCATAACAAATCAATGGTTTAAAACAGATAAAATAGATACAGCTGGTAACTGTCATATAGAGAGCAATGATAACCATACAGGACTTTGGCAGTGTTGAGGTAAGGAGGAAAGAAGCATTGGTTATGAACGTAGCTACTACAACGAACAGACAAAATAGGAACACACAAATCCTTAAAACGTTTCGTGACTTCATGATAGTGTTGATTCACTCTACTATCCCAAGGCGGGAGCAAAATATCATTAATGACTAGATTGGGAAATACTTTCCTCTCCTTACCAGGATTATTACAAAAGATGCGTATAACATTGAAAGCAGCTAACCATCGTTTAAAGTCAATAAGAAGAGCAGTTTCACAAGAAAAGCCATAGTCTTGCAAATATTTCAGATTAAGTCCACGAATGTGTTTTCTCGCCCATTGATCAACATTGGGATCACAGTTGGCATGTTGATGATAGACACTAACAATCTGATATGTCCAATTGTTCATAGTAATAGCACTGAGCTCATGTACAGGTTCACCCTCACAATCGATAAAAATGATGATAGAAGCCTAAAACGGAAATTTCACATCTAAGGAAACGTTCTATAACATATCACAAAATGAAGAATTACATCGATGCTTTTCACGACAAAATACACAAATGATATGATGGCAACGAAGAAGTAAAATGTATCTAATAAGACCACGTCCACGACACTCAAAGAACATAAGCGAATTGTCATAGGGTAGAGTTAGGAAAGGATTAGCAATTCTCTTTCCTTGACTTGCGTTTGGAGGTAGCATTCTTGTCCGACTTGCGCTTCGTACCACCCCGTTAAGGATTTCGTCAATAATGTCATCTACGCTGGGTGGCTTTGGAATATATAGGATGGATTCAGTGTGCATCGAGAGAGAGGCTATTTTGTTATCCTTGTGCTGACCATAATATAGCCCATTCACTTTGAAAATGATATCCCAAGTACCTTCTCAGAGCTCATCACATCTGATGGGTATTGATTGATCTCCATCCTTTTTATAATAACTACACCAATGTGATAATGGTAGGCAAATTTGATTGCCATCCCAAATCTTTCTATAGGGAGTATCCTTTTCATCTCTCGCCTTCCACTCTTGAGCAAGAGGAGTAGGAATGTCCATATTTAATGTCACGTACTCTTCAATAATGTCAAGTTGGTGGCGAATGTACGGACTCACGGGGATGAGTATGTAGTCCCCATACTGATTGCTCAATATCTTCACATCAGTGGAAGGGAGCATTCCCGTTTGCAGTACTACGCTGTGATCCTCATGACGCAAGACTTGTTTAAATTTACGCTGTAGCGGTGTAGGATTATGTACCTTTGTTGTTTCTTCCACTGGTCTCAGCTGTAGATGATCTGATTGTAGCGAACCTTGTAACGTCTGGCCACCATTTTGTCCTGTCAGTGTAGTAGATGTAGAAGAAGTCCTGAAAATAAGAAAGATTCTATCAAGTTTACGTTCAAGGGAGGAGAGGGAGGAAAGTAGCGACTTACCATTTTAGTTGGATAATATAACAGGGATGTAGAGAGAGAATGTGCGTCCGTCACTTGTACGATTCAACGATGGAATGATTTTTACTGTGGAAGGCTCTCTATTTATAAAGGAATGCTTGATTCTCATTAAACAACAATCCTCATTGGAGAATAGCATCAAGTTGATTCCCACTCTCACCGATGCTTCATTCGCCCGCTAGCGCTCATCGTCTCCTTTCACCGTCTCGACTAAAGCTCTATTGTATTCTTCCGTTGATAGGTGTGGTAAAACACGGGTGGGCAAATGTTGTGTGTCGTCACGCCATTGATAATAATACTCCAACAGTAGGCGATCATGCTTGAATACGCGCCTTGGATATTTCAGCAAAGTCTCATCAATCAATTTCCTACTTTGAGCCACACTCATGAATACAATGTAGCAGACAAACTCGTTGTGAGGAAGGATGTGGGCATACACCAATGGTTGAATGTAGGTCACAAGCATATCATCATTCATCATGAGTTGGAAGCCTATCACTGAGGGCAGCTCGACATACGTCCTTAGAGTCACCTAAACAATGTCCTCCATGCTCTGGGAAACTACCTGCGCCATCGGCTGAATCGCTCCTCTCGTTGTCAAAAGAATGTACATAGCTCATGCACTCCAACTCTCTCAGTGCTGTAGGCGTATTTTATACCACCCACCCCTACGCTCCTCTGGTGTTAACTTTCGTTTAGCAAAAAAGTCGTCATGAAATTTCAACGACGGAGTAAAAGTTTGAGATGATACACTCCTGGCAAACTAACTCATGAAGTAGCTTTGCTGTGATACATTTCTATCTGTAAACATATGGTAATGTTAAAGTGAATCTAAAACTTTTCAGCTTATTAATTGTTCATCGTTGCATCAACGCTTTAACTCGTGAACAGTTATAATTTTATTTTAATTTACACTTAGTCTAACTTGTAAACTAGTAAATCTTGCGATCTTATTTTTACAAACAGTTATACCTTTATTTCTAACATACACACTATTGAAACTTTATTTCTAACTTGCAAACTCTTGAAACTTTATTTTGATATACAAACAGCTAAAACTTTATTTCTAACGTATACACCATTGAAACTTTATTTTTTAACTTGTAAACTCTTGAAACTTTGTTTTTGATATGCAAACAGCTAAAACTTCATTTCTAACGTACACACTATTGAAACTTTATTTTTAACTTGTAAACTGGTGGAACTTTATTTTCATCTTGTAAACTGTTGAAACTTTATTTTGTTTCTAACATGCAAACAGATAAAGCTTTATTTCTAACATATACACTATTGAAACTTTGTTTCTAACTTGTACACTGGTGAAACTTCATTTTTAACTTGTAAACTGGTGAAACTTTATTTTTTATCCTGTAAACAGCCAAAACTTTATTTCTAACGTACACACTATTGAAACTTTATTTTTAACTTGCAAACAGCTAAAACTTTATTTCTAACGTACACACTATTGAAACTTTTTTTTAACTTGTAAACTGGTGAAACTTTCTTTTAACATACAAACAGATAAAACAGAGCGATTTTCATAAACATTCTAACTCTGAAAGTAAGTTACATAACAATCTACACTGTGTAAAACTAGTTGACTACGCTAACGCCTACATTTTATGACACTTGTGTTTCGTAAAACTTCAATGATCAAACTTTACTTTTACAAACGTGTGAGGTAAAACCAGTTGACTACACTAACGCTTGCATTCTATGACACTTGTGTTTCATAAAACGTCATGATCAAACTTTTCTAACTATACATCAACCTGTGTAGCAGTAAAACTTTTACAAACCATGATACACTTTCTAACGACACTCACGAATAAACGTCATAATCAAACTTTATTTTCTCAAACATGTGTCACGGTAAACGATTTGACTAAACTTGCAAATAAATCTTCGATGACTAAACTTTCTAACTATACATCAACCTGTGTTGCAGTAAAACTTTTGTACGACATGATAAAGTTTCTGACTAGACTTACGAATACAACTTCAATGATCAAACTTTCTAATTATACATCAACCTGTGGTAGAGTAAAACTTTTGTACAACATGATACACTTTCTGACTAGACTTACGAATAAACGTCATGATTAAACTTTCTAACTATACATCAACCTGTGTTAGAGTAAAACTTTTGTACGACATGATAAAGTTTCTGACTAGACTTACGAATAAACGTCATGATCAAACTTTCTAACTATACATCAACCTGTGTAGCAGTAAAACTTTTACAAACCATGATACACTTTCTGACGGCACTCACGAATACAACTTCAATGATCAAACTTTCTAACTATACATCAACCTGTGTAGCAGTAAAACTTTTACAAACCATGATACACTTTCTGACGACACTCACGAATAAACGTCATTTTCACACTTTATTTTCTCAAACATGTGTCACGGTAAACGATTTGACTAAACTTTGCTTTTGCAAACCATAATACACTTTCTGACTAGACTCACGAATACAACTTCAATGATCAAACTTTCTAACTATACATCAACCTGTGCTGCAGTAAAACTTTTGTACAACACTTTCTGACTAAACTTGGAAATAAACCTTCGATGATTAAACTTTATTTTCACAAACGTGCGTCGCAGTAAACTATTTGACTAAACTTTGCTTTTGCAAACCATGATACACTTTCTGACGACACTGACAAGAGCTTCTTCACTAGCGAAGAGAGAAGTCTGTGATGTGTTGCGTGTGGCGCATGAATGTCCTCCCGTTTCATCCCTTCATCATTTCGTCTCCGTGATAGAGACAGTTCTTAAAAGAACTGATGGTTCATTCTCGCATGGTTGGTCAACTGTCGGGAGACAAGTGCAATGGAGATTTTATGAGGTAACCTGTGGCAGATAGCTAAATGTCGCCCTGGCGGTCAGAGTACAACGTTGAGACGAAAGGCAACCACTTGCAAACATAACGCAGAGAGGTTTCACAAGCATTACCATTGCCCACGTCCCGTGCAGTACTCATCGCTACGGACTTCACCGCTGTCTCGAAAGAACGCCCACTCACAGGAAGTATCACACCGAAAATCTCCGTGACTTAACCGATTGGCGTTCAAAGTGCTACGTTGAGAACTGTGTCAAATGCCCAACATGAGACATGAGTTGCCCCAGCGGTTTCGGCCTAAAATATGACACACTCGCTTGCCACACTTATCACTACGGCATCGTCCGCTGTCCCGAAGGAAAGCCCTATCAGTGGAATATTACAGCAAAACTCTCCGTGTCTTGCTCGCTTTCAGTGAAAAGCCGCTTATACCATGAGAAGACCGGCTCAGACATGAAAACCTGTAGAGTTGGTAAGAGGTTGACAGACTTTGAGCAGCTTGATAGCAAGCCGTAGAGAGCTTGATTCACCAGCGTTTTGCAATGGAGATGTTTAGAGGCCACCCATGACAAGATAGCTAAGACTCAACCGATTGGCGTTCAAAGTGCTACGTTCAGAACTGTGTCAAATGCCCAACATGAGACATGAGTTGCCCCAGCGGTTTCGGTCTAAAATATGACACACTCCCTTGCCACACTTATCACTACGGCATCGTCCGCCGTCCCGAAGGAACACCCCATCAGTGGAATATTACAGCAAAACTCTCCGTGTCTTGCTCGCTTTCAGTGAAAAGCCGCTTATGCCATGAGAAGACTGGCTCAGACATCATTAAAAATGCCTTCATTGACTTCAGCAGGGTCGAAAACCCCAGAAAACCTCCAAAACTAGTGAAGTTAATTTTTTCAACTTTTTAGCACTACTTATGAAATTTTATAAGTAGTCTATCACTTACGGCAGGTCAATAGCGACCGAACCTTTTTTGAATCAAGTAGAACAACTTGTAGAAGCAAAGTTTCAAGCCATTAAAGCTTTGGAGTCTTTTATGGCCTGGAGACGAAGGCCATCTCCTGTCTAACCTCTAAGTCTGACGCCTTAGCTGATATCAGCAATGAAATTTTCTAAGTCGGTTTCTTACAGAAACCCGGAATTTGGAATGTCCGAAGCTATCATCGGAGCTCAGAGAGACGACCTACCTTTGACAATCGCTCTATTCTAAATGAAAAGTCTCTGTCGGTTCCCGCTTATATAGTGTGTGGCGATCAGCTGATGACGTAATACCCATCATCCAAATCTTTAAATCCGTCTATCTCTGATTCTAGTGCTCCGATGGAGCTGGAAATTCACCATCAACATGTAGAATTTGATGCTGAATCCGAATCTGCCCTCCATTTTCCCATCCGATACTTCGTTTTGGCTCTACAGCCCGCAGCCATCGCAAAAATTCTAACTGTCGTTTTTCGGAAAAATGATGAAAAATTTTTTCTCTCCGATTGCCTTCAAATTCATCATATAGATGCAGAATTGTACGCTGATTCCAAATCTGACATCCGTTCTGCTCTCCGATGCTTCGTTTTGAGGCTACAGCCCAAAACGTCCAAAATTCTAACTGTCGTTTTTCGCCAATCTCCCAAATCTTAAATGGCGTCTCACATCTAAACGAAGACAGATATGAACAAGCCGTTTCTTTCAGTAAATTTGTCTCACTCTTAGCTTTCAAACGAGCTATTGCACGACTTTCTATGATCTCTAGAACCAAAGTTGAAAGATCGGTGCCGAAATGGGGGACGTCAGCGAAAATTTTTTTCACTCCGATTGCTTTCAAATTCACCATACAGATGCAGAATTGTACGCTGATTCCAAATCTGACATCCGTTTTGCTCTCCGATGCTTCGTTTTGAGACTACAGCCCCAAACGTCCAAAATTCTAACTCTGTGAATTTTGTGTAAATACGATATGATTATGTCACAACCGATATCTCCAGCGGAATCAGGCGATCGACGATGTGGAGTGTGCAAAAGTGTGATATCTGAATTGGACATCCATGTGGTTTGCGATAAATGTGACAGACTCTTTCATTCATGTTGTACTAGCCTACCATCATATGAATTTGTTAAATATCTAAAAACAAAGCGCAAGTACACGTGTGAAACTTGTATGTACAACAGCTATCCTACAGACATTCAAAACATTACAAAACATATCGAATCACATCAAAATCAACAGAACAGCCAAAAACACGATTATGAAGCCGAGATGGAAAAGCTAAAGAAAAAGCACATGCGAGAAAGAGAGGATCTGCTGAAATCGATTGAGACCTACGAACTACAGATGAAAGAAAATGATAAGGAAATTAGAGAGCTCAAAGCAGACATCATTCAAGCTCGGTTTGCGGAAATCAACACGACTAGAGCAAAAACAAACTAATGTGAGGAAATTAATGATGAAAACGAAGTAACTGATGACGATGATACAAATAAAGATGATGCAATTGAAGATATTGACAACTCCTTGAAAGAAATTAACTTGAAAATAAGAAAAATAAGTGATAACATCGATGAAATGCATTCAACTGTAAAGGCTTTGCATGAAGACCGTTCCCGAACTGTACAATTGAGTCCACCAAATGCACGCTATGCATCATTCCTTCCAGCATCTGCACTACGTGACCAACCATTACGAAATGAACAGCAAACTCATCGACAAATCCAAGCAGATAACAAAGCTCAACAACAAGAGGTCCATCAAACGTCCCAGCGTCGACATCAAAATCCAGAAAGACTTAAATCTTGCTACATTTGTGGAAGACGTGGACATATATCGTGGTATTGCTGGTACAACACCAACCGCTATGTTGCAAGGCCGATAGTACATCAAAGACCAATAATATATCGAAGAAACAGGCAAAACTTCAGACACTATGAATGGACAAATGAACGAAGAATTCCAAGAAATCGTTATTATGGACAGCGAACAAATGGTAGACCACATCAACAAAATTATGAAAACAGAAATTTCCAATGGCAAGATAATCAATTTAATGACCGAAACAGACATGCAGCACCAAATCATCAAGAACAACCAAACAATCACTACAGAACACATGATGACAGACACGCATATTACTCAGCACGTAATAACTACGATAATAATCAATATTTTTGATAAGTTGGAGGAAGGGGAGGATGAAATAATAGGAAAGGATGAAAGAGAACAACGAACATTTATGAATATAGAATTGTTCTATGTAAATATAAACGGATTGAATGAGAATAAAACTAGAAATAGTGATTTCTTACAGGATACACAAAATGCTGATATTATATGTCTTACGGAAACCCACTTAAATGTTAACAATGAACAATCGCTGCAAGGAAATTACTCCAGTTTTCACACAAATGTAGAAAAAAATAATAATCGTGGGAGAAATATAAAAGGTGTTTCGATATTCGTAAAAGAGATTGATAATATGTCACAGCCAGATGTTGAAAATTTGGTTAAAGAAAAAGGTAATTTACAAATACTCAAATTAAGTAGCACATATTGGAATAATCTGCAGGATCTATTCTTGATTGTTTGCTATGTGGACAATCGCGATTCAAATTATAAAGACCGAGAATTATACGAAAATATTGAACAATACACGACTCAATTTAAAATGAAAAACATCATAATGATCGGCGATTTCAATGGTAGAATTGGTAATGAAACCAATTATTCCAACTTGGGACTTTCTGATAGAAAATCAGACGACGTAATGATAAATACAATGGGCCGAGACTTAATAAATTTTTGCAATGAGACTTCTCTGATAATTGCAAATGGCAGATTGGAAAATAATTCTGAAGGTAGATGCACATATTATAGATATCAAAATAATGAAGTACGGAAATCCGTGATTGATTACCTTCTTTTATCTGAATCGATGATAAATCATCTTACTTATTTTCAAATAATGGAGCCAGTTGTTTATACGGACCACTCCCCAATGCAAATCAAATTTCAAATTGAATTGAAATCGGAGTTTACGAAACAGGAGCAGCTTTCTAATCGAAAATGTCATAGAAACAAATTGATAAAACCATATAAATGGACAAACGATGTTTCTGACTGCTTTGATAATGAAAAGTTTACAAAACATTGTGAAAATTTGAATAAAAAAATTCTGGAAAATAATTTGTCAGTTATTTCTATTTATAAAGAATTAAATGCGATTAATTCATCATGTATCATGAACACTAAAAATCAAAATCGAAAGGTAGTTCTATCAATTAAATTGGTTGAGGCTAACCTCCGGTAGATCATAAAGAAAATTAATAATACTATAGGCCTAACTAAAAACTGAAAGAAGAAAAAAAAATATAACTTATTACTGCGTTATAAACAAAATTATAAATCTAACAACTTACTTATGACATTAGCGTCTAAAAAGGAGTGATTATAGACATGACACTTGTGTGTCTGCTTATATACTTCAAACTTTGTAACTTATCTAAATCCCAATCTGCTATCAGTCAAATACAATTACAAACAGACCTGTCATTTCTAATGCGGATAACTGGTCAACCACGTGTGGTGTTACGCAAATGCTTCAATCGAAGTGAGAAGATGAAGCTGAAGATAATGAAAAGTAAAGAATTTGATCCCTCCAAAGGACCGATCTGGCTTTCCCACAGGTTACATGGAGTGCAACTAAAACAGATAATTGATATATGCTGTGATAAAGTTGATGAGGACAAAAGCAATAGAGGTCATCAGCAGGAACTTGAGCACACGAGACAAGTGAGACACGAGAATTTAGAAAAAATCATAAAAGAAATGTATCTCGCTGGAAACAATTCCCTACAAATGAAAATCTCATTCGACTGATGGAAAGTAAAAGAATTTTGAATAAAATTGTAAAAGTGGATAGAAGAAAAGAAAAGCGAAATAGGCTAATACATTTGAAAAATGCACAAATGAATCATGGTCATAGACGATATTGGCAGCTAATTAATGAAAACAAAAATATTGCAAGGCTGAAACGTAGAAAATGTAGGTTAAATGCTTCAGAATTTCGTAACCATATTATAAGCAACGACTCCAAGCTGTCAAGAAATATAGATATATCTCATGAATATGTACCAAAAATTTCTAAAGCCTGGTTAAGCATTGATCATCTAGATAATAGAATAACACAAACTGAAACAAAAAATGCTCTTAAAGAAGCAAAGCTACGGAAAACAAGTGGTCCAGACAAAATTGTCTACGAAGTATTACAGTCATGTGAACACGAAACAGTCGAAACTCTGGAAAAAATATATAATGACGTGTTAAGCAAACCTGATGAAATCCCTTGGAATAGTAGTTGGATTTCCCCAATATTTAAAAAAGGAAGTAAAAATGATCCCAATTCATATAGGTTTATTAATCTATCATCTTGTATAGAGAAAATTCTAACAAAAATAATTAATGCACGACTAAATGATTGGCTGCTTAGAAATGAAGTTATAGAGAAGAATCAAACCGGTTTCAAAAAAGGAAGTTCTGCATTGGATAATATATAATTATCAAAGAAGTCATACAAATTTACAAAAATATGAAACGCCCTTTGTTCTTGTGCTTCGTAGATTTATCGAAAGCGTTTGATTCTATTCCCAAAAAGCGATTGATTGTTAAATTGAAGCGTCTGATACCTAAATGCAAGCTTATATCATTGATAGTTAAGACTATCATAAACAAAGAATACAAAGTACTTTTTGATGCCAACGAGACACAATCCTTCAAACTTGAGAATGGAATTCCCCAAGGTGACGCGTTATCGCAAACTTTATTTAGTATTTATATAAATGATTTAATTCATATCTGCTGACAAAAGCAAATTTGACCCAATAAAAATATTTGATTTCGAGGTATCATCACTCATATATGCTGATGATATACTGTTAATGAGCAAGAGCAAACGTGGCTTGAGTAATCAAATTGTAGCGCTTTACAAGTTTTGTTCAGAAAATGGACTCAGCATCAATTATGACAAGACTAAGATTATGACTCATAATATCAGCGCTAAATTGAGTAAATTAGATATCAATCTTAATAACAGAAAGGTGTCCATTGAAGTTGTTGACAAATACAGATACTTAGGAATGTGGATATCAAAAAATAATAAATGCCATTTGGAACAATTAACAGCTAAAGGTAAACAAGCTGCATATTTAACAGCTAAACAGCTTAGAGAATTTGGCCAAGTTAGTGGAGATATTTAAAAAATACATTTGAAATGCTGACTTTATCGAAGATAAAATACTGTGCAGAATTTTGTTTCTTTAATAATTTAAAAAGTTTAGATCAACTGCAATTTCAATTTTATAAAAGGTATCATCATTTAAAGCGGAATACTCCAAATTATTGTCTCATAGGTGAATTTGGAATACATCCAATGAGTTTTCATTTTTATAAATCAGCAACATGTTATTGGATAAGAATCATTACAAGCGATGACAGAAGCATCATAAAGGAAGCATACAAGGCGATTTATTCAAATATTATTTCAAACGGACACGATAGTAGATACACATGGTGCTGGCGAATAAAGCAATTGCTTACAAAACTCAGCCTATCTGAATTATGGGATACACAGTTCATTGTTGATAAACAATTATATTTAAGGATTACAAAAGGTCGATTAGCTGATTATCATAGGGAGCAGTGGATGTCTTTAGCAAAAAACAGCCATTCTGGGCTAAAATTATTTGGAGTTATGTCTGTTTGACGATACTATTAAGTCATATCTAAATGTTGATATCGATTATAACTATATCAATATCATACTGAAGTATAAAGCATTAAACCACAACTTAGAAGTTATC
This sequence comes from Prostheceraeus crozeri, assembly GCA_907163375.1. Taxonomy (NCBI): domain Eukaryota; kingdom Metazoa; phylum Platyhelminthes; order Polycladida; family Euryleptidae; genus Prostheceraeus; species Prostheceraeus crozeri. The sequence continues at coordinate 62,031 of CAJQUW010003421.1, forward strand.
ACCGGCATTTATGGAAATCGTTTGAGGTATGAAGAACGTCGATGTGAGCAATGCAGTGATTCACGGGTAGAAAATTTGCATCATTTTATGATTGAATGTTCAAGATATCAGAAATTACGACAGGAACTAGCACCGATATTATGCCACTGCAAAAGTACAACTGAGTTCTACAAATTGATGAACACACATATTCCAAATAATCTTAAATGCATTGCTAAATTTCTTCAAAAAGCTAAAGAGTTGCGACAGTCTACTACAGAAAACACAAACTGAATGAAATTTAGAAGCAAATTTTTCTCCTGTCCTTCCTGAATACGATTTCTTTTATTGTTGAAATTGACCGCACGCTTGAAATGTACTTTTGATGTCTGAGTTTCAATAGTTGTGTTTGAAACACGAATGTTTTTGTCCACACACATGTTCCCCATATTTTTCCATGTTTCCCAAAGTTTTTGGAAATAAACATTTATTGACTTATTGACTCTGTCGTTTTTCGCCAATCTCCCAAATCTTAAATGGCGTCTCACATCTAAACGAAGACAGATATGAACAAGCCGTTTCTTTCAGTAAATTGGTCTCACTCTTAGCTTTCAAACGAGCTATTGCACGACTTTCTATGATCTCTAGAACCAAAGTTGGAAGATCGGTGCCGTGGGGGGGACGTCAGCGAAAATTTTTTCTCTCCGATTGCTTTCAAATTCACCATACAAATGCAGAATTGTACGCTGATTCCAAATCTGACATCCGTTTTGCTCTCCGATGCTTCGTTGTGAGGCTACAACCCAAAACGTCCACAATTTTACCTCTGTCGTTTTTTCGGAAAAATTTTGAAGAAAAATTTTTTCTCTCCCATTCCTTTAAAACTCACCATACCGATGCAGAATTTGACGCTGATCACGAATCTGAAGTCCGTTTCACTCTCCCGTGCCTCCTTCACCCTCAAAACACACTCTCACTCCACCACGTCAACCTGATCGGTCGGCCAAGTCAACCTAGTCGGTCAGCAAAGTCAACCTGGACGGTCGGCACCGTCAACCTGGTCGGTCGGCCAAGTCAGCCTGGACGGTCGGCCACGTCAACCTTGACGGTCGGCCAAGACAACCTCTCACTCCAACCTGGGCGGCCGGCCAGGCGCGCTGTGTTTGTATGGGAGCTAGCCATTTCGAGGCGCGCTGTGTTTGTATTGGACCCACCCCATTTCGGGGCGTGCGTGTTTGTATTGGACCCACCCCATTTCGGGGCGCGCTGTGTTTGTATTGGACCCACCCCATTTCGGGGCGCGCTGTGTTTATTATGGACCTTTACTTACTACTGGCACGAATCAGAGACAAGGATTCGTCCAACTCCTCGTCAGTCAACTTCGCCTGTAACTGACGTTTGGCCCACTTGGTGACGACCGCGATTGACTTGTCCATGAGAGTTGCAGGCATTGGAGAGACAGACAAGGTTGCCAACGATTCTTGGATCTTCGACGAGTAGTGTTGTCTCAGTGCGGCAAGTACAGCATCACTCCATTGGTTAGTGATGCCAGCCATTGAAGCTGTAAAACAGTCGCTCATGAAAGCTGGCCTGATAGAATCTTGTAAAATTTTGGACTTCTTCTGTAGAGATGGAGGTAAACCACCGCGTAGTTGATTGCAATGATGTATCGATTTAACGATAGAAAAATGCAATCGTGTAATAAAAAAGTACGCAGGCGGGATAGCGTGTTGATGAGTACGAGTATCACGCTCTTGCTGTGTCGTCCATTGGCGGCCTCTGGTCTGGTCAGCAGCTCCATCCCGACGCCTTCCATATGACTGGGCGCGGTGACCACTTACAGGACCATGTGCATGCCATCGAGATGTGTGTTGTCCGTTGTAGAATGTCCGAGTCATCGAGAAGAGGTGTGTCCTGGGCTAATAGCAATAGTAGAAGTAGTAGTCTTCCGACCACTACTTATTCCCAAAGGAAAAGTGCCACGCACCCCTCCCCCTCTCAAATATCGGACAAGCGCAAAAAACAAAGGCAAATTGACGGAGGACCGGTTTCACTTTTAATGCTTTATCAACTCCGAAAATACAGGCCAGCAAGAGAAGAGGAAATACATCGACTTAAATACATTGCAACAGGTTAACGATTACAATTCAGCATAGAGCGTAGATTCCTGTGCATTTTGTAAGAACCTCTGATGCGTACATCGTTGAACAAACGTTTGCATCGGTTGACAGTCAAAACACTACAATCACTATATGGAACAACCAGGTTCAACGTCACATCGGTATTGTTTGGAAGAGTATTCAGTCCATTGGGTACAATGGTCGATAGACGAGACATCCAAACACTTTCTTTTATACGGCGCTTGTTCTGATCGATTATCTTTCCTAGACACGTGAAAGAAAAAATCAGACAAAGAACAGCTACTGTTAAAATGATTGCTGACAGTAGTGCTATTAAACGTTCTGATGTTCCGCAGATGCTCATTAATGCGGCAACGCAAACTTAACGATTATTCACAAAATTACAAAACGTCAGAAAATCAGCTTCACTAAAGTTCCAAATACCGAATATATCATCGATGTATCTCAACCAGAGGTCAGGCGCTTTTTCGAGGTCAGCAAAAGGTTGCTCCCATTCACTAAGGTAAATGTTAGCCAAGGATGACCCGAACGGGCAGCCCATTGCTACTCCTTTCTTTTGAATAAATTGTTCGCCTCGAAAAATGAAATCATTGTTGCACAAAATAATTCTTAACATTGATAAGATGGTCAAATCTGGACGACGACAGTTATTATGCTTCAAAAAGGCTCGACCGACTGCTGCTACACCATCCTCTATGCGTATGTTAGTATATAAGGAGTTAATGTCCATGGTAAAAAGTATGGTAGATTCAGAGATGTTGACATTCTTGAGAAGGGAAACAACATGTAGAGAATCACGAACATAACTGGGGATCTCTCGAACCAAAGGTGTCAAAAACATGTCTATATAGGCAGCACAATTGCGAGTAAGGCTATTGCAGTCTGAAACAATCGGACGTCCAGGAGGCATCTGAGGATTATTCCAGTCAGATTTATGAATCTTAGGCAAAATATAAAAACGGCGATCAGAAAAATCGTCCAGAGGTTTAAGAGCCAAAAACTCTTTTTTAGACAAGAATCGTTTACAGTACAGGTATGACAGAAAATTACAAAGTCTCAGTCGAATGCTGTTAGAAATATTCTCTAATAATAGTCCGGGAGCTAGCGTGAACTTGTGCAGGGAACGAGGTAGTACATAAAACTTTCACATAGCATAGTACACCTCTAACCTACTGCAAAACTTCGCGTCTGCCGGATCAGATCATTTGCTTTTCAGAAATAGAGATGATAACAAAATCCTATGTATTTCCAATGGTAAAATTGTGACATCTGAGGTGTTGACTCCATTTTTTCGAATTTTTGCTCATAAAAGTTACACAAATTGGTATTTTGTTGAATTGGTTATTATAGAAATCATCTACAGATCATGATCTTTCAAATGAGTTATCATTCAGTGACAGAGGATGAAGTAAAGTGTACAAACAGACACTTTTCGTTAAAGTATATCAACAATTTTCCTGAAATTTCTATGTTAAAATTTGCAGTTACACCAACGAAAAGTGTCTGTTTGCACACTTTACTTCATCCTCTGTCACTGAAAGATAACTCATTTGAAAGATCATGATCTGTAGATGATTTCTATAATAACCAATTCAACAAAATACCAACTTGTACAATTTTTATGAGCAAAAACTCGAAAAAATGGAGTCAACACCTCAGATGTCACAATTTTACCATTGGAAATACATAGGATTTTGTTATCATCTCTATTTCTGAAAAGCAAATGATCTGATCCGGCAGACGCGAAGTTTTGCAGTAGGTTAGAGGTGTACTATGCTATGTGAAAGTTTTATGTACTACCTCGTTCCCTGCACAAGTTCACGCTAGCTCCCGGACTATAATGGCGTATAGAATTCAGGATTAGAAAGCTGACGAAAAGCTTCGTTGTCATAATCTTCCTTAGATACAATAAACCATTTACCACCTTTATCTACCGGTGTGATAATGACAGCAGGTTCGGATTTAAGTCTTTCAAGTTCCTTTCTTTCGGAAGGACGAAGATTGTCTTTAGGATAGCAAGCTTTGCACTTTCTGAGATTAGCACGGACAGAATAAAAAACATTATTACAAAGACGTTTGCTTACTACTAATGACAAACATATTTTTCAGTTAATTATTAATGATAATAAAAATCCCTTCTCACTCCACACACAGTTAGACAGGTGCATCAATTGTCTTTGTGTTGAAGAAACGCCGCTTGAATATAGATATCAATATCTTCAATGTTGTGTCCAATATCTCCATTATTTTGAAGATGTTCAGACCAAGGTAAAGACTAGTGGTTCCTCCTATTGCTGGGAACAAAGACGATAGGGGAAATGCGTTTGTTTCCTTCATGGAGATGGAATAAGTTTCCGCTGGCCGCATAGTAACTTTAAGAAAGGACTGCTTTGATATCTTGTGAAGTTTAGTCAAGCTTCTATTTTTGTACAACTCAACCAACTGAGCCCAACCTGGTGCTGCGTGCAAAATGGTTGAATTTAAAGGAATATGAACGATCCCCAATGTTTCCATAACTGAGCCGAGAAATACGGGAGCAGGCCATGTACTTGAGCTGGTTTGTAAGGAATATTTATGACGATGACACAGATCCTTGCATTTGATATTCAGCATCCGTGTCAGTGAGACATCGTTAAACATGCTTTCAATACACATGATGTCCTTGGAAACAGATTCTAAAGACGAAATGGAGGCATTGTGACAAATCCTGGTTGAAGTCTTCACCTCGGAGGGGATGATGAAGTTGTAAGGAATACATCCACAGGCATCGTGAAAAGCCTTCGATAGATTGTAATTGATGCACATGCTGAAGTCCATGACGTACTCAACCGATCTATTATCCCAATGGAAAGAAAATGACACTTTTGGTTTTGACGACAAGCATGGCTTTCCTGGAATGTCCAAAAGTGTCAAGGATTCCATAGAAATCGACAAGTCAGTAGCCATTCCTGAACCTGCATGCAGCTGTAAAGAATTGTAACTGGGGAAAACATCCTTTTCAGTAAAGATGAACTTTAATCCAGCTGTCATTGCACCATCGGTATCTGCATCAAAGGGTGACGACAGTAAATCAAACAAGAGATCCCCCATAGCAACTTGTGGTCTCGCGTGAATCAGGTCAGCAAATAGGTAAAGAGTCAATTCTGTCTTTGGAGTTGACAGCAATGATGAGTTTAAGAATTTGAAGCAAGAGTGATAAAGATCATTTGAATATTTTTCAAATCCATTGCGTATTTTATATGTGTCGACTTCTGTTTTGACAAAAGCTTTCACTATAGTCTGCAATGCAGAATGCATGATTTTGGTGAGGGTATCTTTACTCGAAGAGGCCAACGAGAGACCATACAGCCGTTTCCAAATATTAGGCCTACCAGTTTGATTGATGTAATTCTCTTCTAGCCACAATAACCAACGAAGAAATTCAGTAGATTCCCTGAAATTCAAATTCTGAATTGCTTTTGACTGAGAAAAGGGACTCAAGTTGCAGATATATAAATCAGGGAAAATAAATGAAATTCCTTTTTGTTCGATATTTAAATTCACAGGATTTTCGTTGAATAATTTCGCAAGACTTCGGATGTTAAAGATGTATAGACTCCACATTGCCGCAAGAATGAGGCACCAAGCAAGTTTTTTGAATATAGACTTTGATTTCAGCAGCCGAGAAAGACCAGGAATTGAAGCCGCAATTATCTTTGTTTTTATATCATCCATGTCGACTTGTCAGCAATCTTTTCCAAATGAATCTCTGATAAAAGGAAAAGTTGAAATAGAAATGTGTTGCATAATTTCTCTCATATCACAATTGTTGTCGATTAAAGTCAATAATATTTAATGGATGACTTTGACATATGAGAAACTTGAGATTGATCATTTCTCCATAATAGGATGCAGAATAAACAAGCAGCATTTGACAATTAGGTAGCCAATGTTAGATAAGTGTTTCCGCGAATATGAAGTTTACTTCCATTTAAATTACTTGAGTGATCATGCGCTCAACGCCGCTAAAATGTCACAGAATCAAATACTTTTGATCACGCACGTACGTGCTCGAACATCACAATTTTCTCCTATGCTGCATTGCTGCTGCTTTCAATATCAAGCACTACTGAAACGCAAAATGAAGTGTAATGACAGGCGCAAGATACTTGTTAAATTATGGATTGTTGCCTCTGATGATCGACAACGATCATGAAAGCGCTTAAGTACAGAGATGATCATAAAATTTTGACCACTAAAAATTTGTCTTGTTCAACAAAATCTTGTCAATTCCAGATACAAATTTGGCAGATAAGTGAAAATAAAGGTTCTTCGTTGTTCACTGGCTCATTAGAGCCAGTTGGCTCTTCATGGTACGTTCGCTGGTGGTCACTAATATTTTGTGACCTCACCAGAAAGTTCAATCACTTGTCGAATCCGGGAAGGCATGCTTTTGATCAAGCGGTTCATTACTTCTTGATCTAAACTCTCCCACTCATGCCTTAGCAAAGCTTCAAGTCGAGAAAGACCATCTCCAGGAAGAATTGATCACTTCACACCACGCTTCAGTAGACTCCGGACATTTTCAATTGGATTGAGGTATGGTGAGCAAGCGGACCACTTCCAAGTTCGCACGCCAGCTTGAGTTTTGAATGAATCAGTTAGACAGCTCCTGTAACAAGTGGCGCTGTCGTTCATGTAAATCCGGTAGGAGGAAGGATTGCCCAATTGGAAGGACAATGGAAGAATGTGCCTTTGCAAAACATTCACGTATCCATCGAAATACATGTTATCCCTTTGGATATGGAGTTCAGTTCGGCCCTTAATCCATATCGCAGTCCAAATCAACAATCTTCCACCTCCTTGTTACAGGCGATGTCAAATGATCAGAAATTGCGTCACCTGACTTCACCCAAACTCTCAAACGGCATCTCGACCTCTTAAACAGACAAGAAGCTCAATCACTCCAAACAACTCGATTCCATTGAGAATGCCAGTGGCAATGTTGCATCGCCCACTTCAGCCTTAAGCTCAATGCGGTTGGCTGTCAATTCGATCCTTGATGGTCTCTTACGGCTTTTAAAAGGCTCACTTTTCAGGCGACGTCTCTTTTTGTGGCAGAATCCGTCGACTGTCGAAGTGAACTCCTCAGCTCGACTGAAGACAGAGGGGATCGTTTCTTACCATTAATGATCATTCGATCTGTTCGAAAATTTGTCTTTCTTTTCCGACCGGATCCAACTTTACTGGAAATGGAGAAAAAAAAATAGTTTTCCACCTGTGGACGGTGGTCTTTGGGACACCTACTTTTCGACTAGCTAGCCGTTCGGACAGTCTTTCTTTCTGACGAAAGAGCAGAAATGTTGCTCTTCAAAAACACTTTCATAAGCTTCGAATCAGTCATCATCAGGTCATCACGACCCATCATGACAAGATGAATACAAAACCGAATGGAAACTTTGTTTACAACTTATCTGGGTTAATACTTTGATCTGGCTATGCAGACGTCTAGCCACCATGGATATTGAAAGCCTGAAAATGACCTTGTAAGCAACAGAAGATTTAAACAACTTTTCAACAATCATCAGAAACAGAAAATTATGCAATGAACTTTGGACATCATTACTTCTCTAAAAGTACACCGATTTCGAGAGTGCTCTTCTAGATTGAAACCTACAAATTCAAACTCAAATTCGAAATATTCTTCGAAATCTGGCAAGAATAAAACTGCTAATTTAAAATGTTACAGCTGTGGATCTAAGGACCACTTAACCAATGATTCGGCTTGTCCTGCTAGAAATTCAACTAGTTCGAATTGTAAGAAAGTTAGTCACTTTGCATCAGTCTGCACTACTAAATCGAATTCCTCTGATCTGTTGAATCATAAGAATTTTCGCGTTAATATGACTCGCCGTTCTGAGTGTCTTCCTCGTAGTAAAGTATGCCAGATTATTACATAGTTGTAGAATCGCATTTCAGAATCCCTTCGACATGTGATAAAATTTGTTCCCAGGGAAAATCTTGGTAGATAAGGATTCTATCGCGGATATCTATGGCCCTAATAATCTGGCATACTTTATAACGGATAGAGGATAGCTATGCGATTCTCTGGCATATCTCGTGAAATGTACATTCCTATATGTCTATGAATGCATCCACTATATTGAACAAGACTTAATTTGAACTGCACGAACCCGAAGGGCGAGTGCATAGTTCAATCAAGTCGAGTTCAGATATCAGGGGATGCATTCACAGCCATATAAGAATACATTTCTATCATACTTTCCGAGATCTGTGTAATCATGGTCATGGCCAGATCTATGATCTTAGTCAGTGATTACATTATTCACTTCAAATTTCAAATCTATACCATAGTAGCCTACAATTTGACATCATAATATAGTAAGCAAAATTAGTTATTTCTCATTTCTCGAAGTGAATGAACAAAGATGACAACTTCACGATTTGCAACACCATTAGATGAGGATATGATAGAAGAAATGATGAGATCAAAGATACCAGATGGGACGAAAAGAAAAGAAATATGGGCAATAACATTATTCAAAGACTGGCTGAAGAAGCGCACACCGAAGGAATATTACAGGAAGGACAGCTACATGTTTTTAAGGGAGTCGATGAACTAACAGCGAATGAGTTGGACTATTTGTTTAGTTTTTTTCATATTGGGAATTCGCACCTTCAATGGGAACCGATTCAAGAGCTCCACTTTGAAAAACGTAGCATCTATGATACAATATCACTATAGAAGTAGAAGAAGTAGAAGTAAAGTGTTTATATTTGAAATAATGAAAATCGAGAGTTACAGTCATGAGAACAATAAGACAAATAATAGTGTACAAAATAATTCATTCAAAACCATGCAAAATTACAAATTTATCAACTTTACATGTACGATTTGTTGTCAACACTAAACACGAATATCATAATGATGTCGAAGAATTCATTAAAACACAGGACCAAGGGAAAATGAGTGAAGTCTTCTTGAAGTGCTGATCGGTGGTAAACATAGCTTATTAGTTCTTGGCACACGCACAGGCATAAATTCATGTAAAGGATGGAATACATATGTCTCACATCTACTAAGGAGATTAAATGCACGTTTTTCACGCAATGACAAAACAGATGGAAAGAAACAACATCCACAATACTTGCCACAAATTATTCTATGAGCTCTTTTGTGAAATAATTCAAGTTTCTGCTCTAAAGTCTTGGAAAGCCATACAAAAACAGGAGCAGCATACAACAAAATTGATAAAATGATGGAATTATAAACCATACGTAAATTATCACAAGAGAGGTATGGTTTCAAGACACGAATAACACAGAGCCTTTGTGACGCAAGCTTTAGAATTCTCTCTATATGCGAAGACCAATCCAAGCCGTCGTTCCACGTAACACCAAGGATCTTTATTGCTTTGGTTAGACTAATATTATCGTAGGCAAGCTCAGCCGAAGTACAGTTACCTTTCCTGAAAATCAGCTGCTGAGACTTCCTCAGATTCAAAGACATCTTACTCATATCCATCCAACTTTCAATGTAGTGCAGATTATTAGGCAAATCCCTATCCTTGAATATCGGCTCTATTAAAGTCATATCATCAGCATATATCAACGAGTTAACTATAACAAGCATTTTAATAAAGGTTGGTCCATTTTCAAGGAAAAAGATTTCCAACGGTCAAGAAACAATCTCGATTTATCAATGAAGCTCAGTCGAGAATCTGGAGTGGATGGTAACTCCAGAAGAGCAGAAATCATTGAAGAGAGTCATGATCAGATTTTGTGGGACAAGAAACTGCTGGGATCAGATACTCCGAAGAAATTGGTCCATACTTTGGTCTATCTTTTTGGAAAAAACTTCGCTTTGAGAGGAAGAGATGAGCACAGACGACTCCAAATGTCTATGATAGAGGAGCAGTACGATAATTTAGAGCAACGCTGTTTTCATTTATACATTGAAGACATTTCGAAAACGAGTAAAGGTGGAATTCATGATACTAAGAAGGAACCAAAAAGACCAGAGCATGCGAAAATCAATTAAATGCGGGTAGATGCATTTTCCAACTGTACAGATAATAATTGACCCATCGTCCTCCAGGAGTTGAAGACTTCTATCTGACACCTCTGATTAACCCAAAAGATGACATATGGTACAAAATTACTCCCGTGGGAGTGAACCAGCTTGGTAGTGTCGTGAAGAAACTGTTTATGAACGCCGAAATTAAGGGACGTTTCACCAATCATAGCTTAAAAAGTACTGCACGATCCCAACTGTGTGCTGATGGATTTGGTCGAGACGTTGTGATAAAGAAAACAGGACATATATCGGAAAGTGATTTGGACTATTTGGAGGTGGGTCGCAAACAAGAAATTGGTATGAGTGACTCAAACAATTACATTCGAAAGAAGCAAACTTCAACAACAATCATGGTGAATGATAACAAGGAAAATATCTGCGTATCTACCAGTAACTCATCAGTTGCAACTTTATCAGAGCCTGCAAGAATTGTTATAGAAAAAAATGGATGTAAAGTATCAATTTTCATGTGATGTCACAGTTCTTGACATTATTTTTTGACTTTATGATTAATGCTATTGTCATAGTTTTGTTATGCCAGTAGGTCCCAGTTCCTGCACAGTGCAAGAACTTCGAATTATAATTTCATAGTTCAAGAACCAAGAAATTTTGCACTATAGATATCATGCATAAAGGGATATCTCAAGACAAAGTGTGATAGAAATTATTTGATATACATGTATCCCTCGGGCTAAAGCGCTCGGGATTCATCAAAAAATTTCCCTCTCAATCGCATAGCCATCCTCTATCCATTACGTAGAATTTCGAAACCTTACCTAACATTGTCAGTTTCGTGTAATAATGGAAACTCTTTGGCAACGTTTTCTGTTGGATGCAGGTTCTGATGTTCATATCTAACCTACAAGTATTTTTAACCAATGCTTTCAAAATGTTCTAAAACCACTTGATAATGCAACTTTGACGGATTTCAATTTCTCTCAAAGTGTAGTTCAATTAATTTTGCCTAACGTCACATGTACATTTAGAAGCAGATCCTGATTGAAGATGTCTTGGCTTAATATAATATAATATAATACTTATGATACCATAAGTCATCAAGTCATTTTTCACATTACCTTCCCTTTCTACTTTTGTATGCACATTATGTATTTTGTATATTTTGATAGTGATATTTCTAGTCAGATCAATTACTATTGCTATTGGTAGTAGTCCAATACCATGGATTTCTATATAGTATAGTATATCGGGATGAGACACTACCGATATCTACATACATTAGTAGTGGTGTTTTGAAGACAGTTGATTGTTAAGTATCACGATTATACTTTTCAAAGTGACTTTCAAATGTGTTGTCGATGGTTGTAGCACAGATTGTAGAACCCAAATAGAAAACAAGATAATACTATTTCATTTCATTTCCCAAAAGACTCTGAAAGATACAGGAAAATATATGCTGCAAAATATTCGAGACTTTGAAGAGGGAATTTGGAATCACATAATATCAAGAACATCTACTCGCACAACAACATTAAAATCCAGTGAATTTGTTATTCCTTTTGCTCCCAGTTGATTCAATTATAGCAACTCCATTCTAGGAAAGTTGTCTGATATCAAGGAACTCTACTATATCGAAAAGTCAAGACAGTTAAAAATGGCACATAATTATGTTGAATAACAAAGCTTTGGCTTCAAATGGAATATAGAAAAGTTCAGCTCTTTTAACTCATTCTTTTTTACACGAATTAGCCATTCAAGCACTGGAGCAATACAACCTCATTGACATTTTGGTAGCGCTCCAAATTTTCCGTTGTTTTATTGACGTGATTAATGTAAAGACTCCAACGATAGGACTTCATAAACGAAGTGAGCATTCTGATCCTATAAAATTAATTCAGAATTGTAAACTTGATTATCTGGAACGTTTCCTTGTTGTCATGCTAGAAGCTTGGGTGGTCTCAAAATCTCTTAGCCTGAGTAGAGTCATTTTACGACATGATCCAGTCCACCAAAACCCTTTGAGTGTAATTAGTGTTAGCTTTGAACATTGCTGCTGACCGCTCAGAATCAATTAATTTGGATTTTCTCGAGGTTTTTTTCAATCATGCCTGAACCCACAAACTCGGACCTAAGAAGGCATTCTATGTAAAGCTTAGATGGATTCATAGTCAGAAAAGTCATCATTAAAAACTGTAGTCTTTCGTGTTACTTGATTGATTCAAGTGAGAAGAGACCTCGTCCGACACTGCTTCAACTTAGATGAACAGGATTATTTGCTGTATTTTCTCGTGATGGCTTGATTGTACCAACAAATTGTCTGATGGACATGACCATAAAAGCATGGAATAGATTGAAAATCCACAAAAAGAAAACCCGAAAAAATCCTATCCACAAGAATACGAAGTTTTCGAAAAACTTCTTTGCATTTGTTTGCAAGAACTTTTATCCCGATAATTTGAAATTAGACATCCATTTCAATTTTCTGTACTGAAATGATTCGTCAATTGTTGCATGAAAATTACACATCAGGATGGAAATCTGGTTGTATAGGCCATCCGTCCAAGTCTGTATTTGAAAAGTGTAGAAGTCGTCTAGCAAGTTCTCATGCATTTTTCTTGAAATAAGCGATCGATTTATGCAAAGTTGGGCACTATTGCAGTTTAGTGCACCCTCTATGAAAGAGACGGAAACGCGCCTACTACAGTTTAGTGCACCCTAAAACAACGGCGCAACGATGACTACGCACATTACACCGAAGCGCGCGCTCGGTGTAATGTGCGAAGACGAAGACGAAGACACAAAGACACTCATTTATAACTATAGGGAAGAACGAACGGCATTCATTCTGTTGATTAAATCATGCTGTTCTCACATGCATTTTAGGGTGCACTAAACTGCAGTAGGGGTAAAAGAGGGTGCACTAAACTTCAGTAGTGCCCAAAGTTGTTTGTTAAGAACGATTGACATGGATGGCCCCGAAATTCTACAACTTCAATCAATTGCGTAATGCACAATCTATCCTCTATCAAAACCATAAGTAAAGCTCGTAGAATGATATAAAGAAACACTCATGCACTAGTTGATATTTTTTATTTATTTATTCTTGATATTATGTGATTCCAAATTCCCTCTTCAAAGTCTCGAATATTTTGCAGCATATATTTTCCTGTATCTTTCAGAGTCTTTTGGGAAATGAAATGAAATAGTATTATCTTGTTTTCTATTTGGGTTCTACAATCTGTGCTACAACCATCGACAACACATTTGAAAGTCACTTTGAAAAGTATAATCGTGATACTTAACAATCAACTGTCTTCAAAACACCACTACTAATGTATGTAGATATCGGTAGTGTCTCATCCCGATATACTATACTATATAGAAATTAACAATACCATAGAAAGTCCTATAATGGAAATTGCATGAAAATTATGGAACACGCCGGGGAACTTAGTTGGGGCAAAATGCAACTTGTGCGATCTGGCTTCCATGTTTTGTGATTGGCATTTATATTTATCAGGCCAATTCTTGATCTGGATTGTTGGCCCTTGTCCAAAGACCATGTACTCAAAAGCAATAGTGAATTTACAAAATGCTGCGCCGACAGGATGATAAAGAAGGAAATCCTAAACGTTCTGTACGTTCATCATTTTGAAATATCGCTCCGATAATCTATCAATAGTTTAATCAGACTCTTATGCAACTTGTAATGTCGATTTCGATCTACAGATTGAACATGCATAACTTCAGCTTGAAATCAGAGGCCAAGATATCTTAGAGTATTCATTTTGCTTTAAAGGGTTCCCCTGTTCACTAAATTTGAATAATTTTCAAAATCTCTACATACATTTGAATATCAGCTTCCAAAATATCACATGTGTCGTTCAGTGATTAATTGAAAAGTTCCAGCGACATTTCATTTATTTGAGAAATGATTGTCAGTAAAGAAACTTTCAATGTGTTTATTCCAGAAAAGCGCCAGGTTTCTTAACCGCTTGAAGAAGAAATTATCCAATAATTAGACTTTCTATCTGTGAATTCTTGAGATGTTCTTACAAACAGCACACCGACCACTTTCAATTATGACTTTGTGAACCAATTTTTAATTCGCATTCCAATATTGAAAAATTGGAAACTAGTTGTCAGTGACTGCTACAAATAGACACACTGTATTTATCCATGGAATTGTAGGCTATTTCACATGAAACAATGCCGCCATCTCACTTGCAATTCTCTTCATGAAAATCCTGCAATTAGGTGTCAACAACTTCCACAAACAACTTGGCAAATAGTTTCACTATGATGCAATGTTTTAGATCGAATCTGATCTACAAACCATAGATTTTTCCATGTGCCATCATTGTACATAGGCAAGATATCAAACTTCCATTCTAGTGTACTATTATCCACTTCTATGCTATACTATATAGAAATCCATGCCAATACTATCTGTCGCATATTTCTATTCCTCCTTTTCTCTACTGAAATTTGTTAACATAGTTCTTACTTTTTACTAGATTTCTTGTCTACTCTCTTAATTCCTATGTTAATGTGAAATTTGAATTCATGACTTTTGCGTTTATGTTCAATTCCTTCTATCTGATGATGGTTGCTGAATAGCAACCGAAATTGATTGTATCATAATTAAAGTACAACATCATTAAAACCTTGGCTCTTCCACAACCATTAAATATAGAAGCAGATCCGCAGATGTTGATTTCCTTATCTGTAGATATGACACAGGTGTCTTAGGTGTTGATGCTATTGCGCAATTACTAATGTCGATACAAGGAAACACAACTGAACTGGATACAACGTACACATTCAATACAATTCAATGCAACGCACGCAGACTGATTTATGCAATTCCAACTCTTATTGTGAGCAGCATAACTCTAGCAAAAAAATCGAATCTAATTCGCTTTCTAAAATCAAGGGAATTCAACTTTTCATTCAGCTAAAAGAAAACGAAACTTCATTGATACAAAAACCTAGACGAGTTCCATTTGCACTAGAATCAGCAATTGAGAAAGAAATTAGTCTAAAAGATGGCATCATTGAAGAGGTGGATTCATCTCCTTTTCTTTCACCGATAGTGGTAGTACCGAAAGGTGATCAGAGTATTCGCCTTTGTGTGGTTATAAGAAAATCAACCAATTTATTGTTGTTGACCAACATTCTCTGCCTACTGCAGATGAGATTTTTGCTAGGTTGTCAGGTGCTAAGATCTTCTCGAAACTTGATCTTCGTGTGGCGCATTATCAATTAGAAATTTTAGAGGAATCTCGCAACCTTTCCGCGTTTGCGTCTCATGTTGGCCAGTTTCGTTATAAAAGGCTTCCGTTCGGGTTAGCTAACACACCTTTTGCCTATATGAAGGTCATTTTCAATATCCTACGTGATTGCTCTAACAGTTAGTTACCTCGATGACATTCTGATTTTCGGAAAAACACTGCCGAATATAATCGTTGTCTAAATTTGACTTTAGGAAAGCTCAGAGAATACGGAATTACCCTGAATGAAGCCAAATGCCAATACCGCCAGACTCGATAAAGTTTTTGGGACGTATTCTGGGTCAGGAAGGAATCTCACCACCACCAAGAACTTTGGATGCCATTCAAAAGGCTGAGGAACCTCGGGATAAACATTCTTTACGTGATTTTATGTAGTTGATTAATTTCTATAGGAAATTCATATCCAACGCATTGATTATCTCAGCAAATCTTTGTGAATTACTTAAAGACAAAGTTCCGTTTATTTGGACTGAAACTCATACAAGAGAGTTTTATTCTTTGAAAGATAGTCTTAGTAATTACATGCTTCTAGCCCACTTTGATTCAAACTTGAATACCGCAACTTCCGTTACAACAGATGCCTCTTGACACGGAATTTCAGCCGTTCTCTCACAACATGACAAAGATGGTAGGGAAAAACCAGTGTACCATTTGAGTAGAAAGCTCTCTGAAACCGAAAGATCACACTCAAGAATTTTTAGCGGTTCTTTGGGGGTTGTTGAGCGGTTACACCAGTATCTTTATGGTCGAGCACTTGCAATAAAAACAGATCACCAGTGTTTGAAGCAGTTGTTGTTGTGTAATGGCATTGAAGGAGGATCTGCGTCTTGTAGGGTGATTCGCTGGGCTACCCGACTGCTCCAGTATAATTACTTCTTTGAGTACATTTCTGGGAAGAATACTGTCGCAGATGCTTTGTCAAGAGTACCACACCAGTCTGAGGACTCTCATCTTGAGCGTTATGCTGCTTCCTTAACTCCAGTGTCTTTGGATGAAGTGAAGCGAGAGACTTCAACAGATCAGAACTTGCAGGAAGTCATCAGATTGATGGAAAGTGACTGGCTAAACAAATTCGCCCATGCCTGAAAGTACTGGAACATACGACATGAGTTATCTTGCATTAATGCAGTGTTGTACAAAAATGAAAAAGTGGTCACACCTTCTTCCTTGAAGGAAAGATTGTTGAATTTTCTCGTGAGGGTCACATGGATATTTCTAAGTGTAAATTCCGTGTTAGAGAATTCTTTTGGTGGCCTTGCCTGAATCTGGATGTTGAAAGAAAGTTGACAGCATGTAGTTGTTGTCATGAAGTAGCTCGGGAATCTTCATCAGCTCGCAGTGGACATAGAAAGTCCAATTTATGACTCGAATAACAGACCATTGTACATTTTAGTTTTAGTGGATTGTCACACTAAAATAGCAACAACTCGAGTTTCAAACCTCGAAAAGTGCAATTCAGTTTTTGAACAGTACTTTTACTATTTTTGGAAACTGTACAATATTTTCCAGGGACAATGGATCTCAATTTATTTCTTACGAATTTAAGCAATTTCTGCGTAGTCGTGGAATTATTCATAGATGTTCAGCTGTGTATAACGCTCAGAGTAATGGATTCGTTGAACGATTTAGCAAGAATTTGTCCAAATTAATTGATAATACCATGTTTCAAAACAGAGAAAGTTTACAGGACTCTTAAACCTTTATGTTCAAAATTACGAGTACAATGCAACAAAACATTGTGCCACAGGAAAATCCCCTGCTGAACTGATGCTGAACTCTGCTATTTGAAATAAGATTTTAGTGCATGTCTCTTATTATTCAGTGATACGTTTTTGTTGGTGATACCCAAATCATCCCAATTTTCAAAAATTCGTTAATGTTAGCTTTTGATAAAAAATTTAACGTGATTTCTAAAGTCGTGATTAATTCTGTTTTTATCATGAGTAAGCATATAATGGAAGAATGGAATCAATGGTTGATTTGTGGCGCCAACTTTGTATGATATTACTTTTCGCCAGCTCTGACAGGCAGTTTTATTTGTTATCGCAATTGACAACAGAATATGTATAGGATATCAAACGATATTTGAAAGCATTATCAACATAACAAACGACGGCCGCAGGCCGGAGTTTGTTGTAGGATAATGCTTGAAAATATCGTATGATATCTATCATAACGCATAGTTTTACCTGTAATTCGCAGTGTGATATCTGATGGTTTCCGTTTGTTATGTACATAATACACGGAATATATCAGGCAATTACCATGGATTTCTAAATGCTATGGAAATCCATGCAGAAGTCCATGTATCCAAATCCATTCATTTCCATCCAAGTCATTTAGCGCATGAATACGGCGAGAATTTCCATGAATTCTGTTTATAGCCTACCACTACATGTACATCAATGGTGTCAAATTTGTGTTTTCAATCTTACTACTCAGATCCCAATGACGGGCATGAAAAACAAGAAAATTGTGAATCTCGACATTCTTGAAGTATAGCATGACATATCATATTCAAGATAGCATGACTCAAGCTTGATAAAATGCATATGGTTCAATGGTCCGTCTAACTCTGATAGCATTCAAATTTTTCTCAGCTAAACATTGTGCATTTTATGACTTCCTCTAAGAATGAGTGAACTTATAGCAGCATCAAGAATCAAACTTGTCCTTCGGGTTGCTCAATGACTGAAGAAAATTATATTATATTTCAAGCTTGGCTCAGGTATCAAAAGCCCGACTATTATGAGCTTCATCACCGTATGTCAGTAGCTGGCTGAACGCTATTCCTGTTTCCGCAATCGGTACCCACCTTACTAATGAAACATTCCGTGTAGGTGTAGCACTACGTATAGGCGGAGATGTTTATCAACCTCATCGTTGCCGCTGTGGACGTATTGTGGACAAGCTTGGACATCACGCACTATCTTGTTCATTCAGTGTAGGCCGTCTTCCGCGACATGCAGATATCAATGACATCATTCGCCGTGCTCTAAATGTATAGCGGGTGTCCCTGCCATCTTGGAACCTATTGGACTAGCCCGTGAAGATGGAAAGAGAACAGATGATATGACAACCTTCCCATACATGTCTAGTCGCTATCTTGTGCGGGACGCAACGGTTGTTAATACTTATTCGAAATCGCATACAGACCGTACAAAAGTAATTGCACAAAAAAGCCAGGCAATTTTCAAATGAAATTTTCGTGTTGAAGTCTTGGATCAACTTTGATAAACGATATGCCATATGAAACTTTATGTTCTATAGATTATTTTGGTATATATTTCGTTTTCATGTGTGGTCAGCTGTGGTCAGTAGGCATCATGAAAAAAAATTGAGCGTTTTCTTTGATGCAGGATTTCAACATGAAGACGACAGAATTTTTTATGAAAGTTGGCAGACAGCATGAACTATCAATCAGCTTCATCATGACACAAGGTTTTTAGGATTGGCTGAATGTACAAAAAAATTCAATGCAAATATTTTTTACCGAAAAATTGTTGCTAAAAAAATCTCACAAGATTTTCTATTTGATGAAGATGCTCAATTTCAATAACCTTTGCACCATGTGAAAGATTGTGTCAAGCACATTAATCTGGCAAAGCGTTTAAGTTATGTCTGCTCAGCTGTGGTCAGCAGACTTAAAAGTATGAATGTTTGGTCAATTCGTTCACCAATACCTACAGACGAAACTATGCAGCACAGAAAATTAAGGTTATCACCATTGAATCAGGCTCGTGTTAAGCTTTCAGATGATATAATTTTGATTTTTTCGAATTCGGACATCAATTTGTGCAATATCATTCAATTTATACTTTTACATAATTTTGCTCCACGTTCGCGTTAACAATGTTCAACAACGGTCAACTGCTAACAACTTAACAACTTCTGTTGTATTAACGCTGGTGCTTTCGAGTTTGGGTTTAAAATAATGCTGGTGTTATCAGCTCCAAGAATTTGTTATCAAAATCGGCCCATCCGTTCACTGACAAACTTCAAATTTACATTATTCCCATAGTCATCATGCGTGAGTCATCATTTCCCTCACTTGAGGTCAGACAAAATTCAAATCTCGGATCTGTTTCGTCTCTGCACCTGTTCCAAAAGAGCCAAAAATGAGCCAAAAATGCCAAAATCACAAAAG
Source organism: Prostheceraeus crozeri (assembly GCA_907163375.1). Taxonomy (NCBI): domain Eukaryota; kingdom Metazoa; phylum Platyhelminthes; order Polycladida; family Euryleptidae; genus Prostheceraeus; species Prostheceraeus crozeri. The sequence goes on from CAJQUW010003421.1 coordinate 81,627, forward strand.
AGCCAAAAAAAGCCTCAGAATTGATCTGATAACCCAAAAAAGCCATACTTAAGCTCAGCACACCAGTCTGCATCCACACTATCAGCTTCATTACCACAGCTATCGATGCCACTCCTCCACAGCAATTCAGATCAACAAAATCAGTCCACCTTTCGGTACTCAAATCCAAAAAATCCAAAATATTCTGGTATACTGCACCGATTACCCAAAAAAGTCAAACTTAGCTCAGCACACCAGTCTACATCCACACTATCAGTTTCATTACCATAGCCATCGATGCCACTCCTCCACAGCAATTCAGATCAACAAAATCAGTCCACATTTCGGTACTCAAATCCAAAAAGCCAAAATATTCTGCGATGCTGCACCGATTACCCAAAAAAGTCAAACTTAATCTCATCACATCAGTCTACATCCACATTATCATTATTATTGCTAGAGATTTCTGAAAATGATTCGAATTACTGACTTTTATCTTCTTTTTAGCTAGTGAGTTTTGGTAGTTTGATTCAGTCCGCCTGAGTTTGGTTTTCAAAATCCCGACTTTGATGATAGAATTGATCTCTTTTTTTGAGATGGGGATCCTGAGATTGTTTCATGGATAGCAACCCTGCCCGCTTAGGCAAATTTTTTGAATATCTTTTAATCCAAGCAATCATGGTCACCAGATTTTTACTATTTTATGTTTTGTGTATTATGCAACTTTTGACAGAAGGATAATAAGTTTGGCACAATACTTTCTTCGTGAGAGTTATTTTTTAAATTTGAATGTCTGCATCATTTTGGCTGATTTCGCTATATATTCAGTTCTAATTTATATTGAGGCATCAATTCTTGGTGAAATATGGGTTAATGAATTTTTACTATAGACCGAAAATAAATAACATTACGACAAAAAGAACACATCGAGCCAAAACTTCTGCGCAAAACTCGGAAAACGCAATAGAGCGAAATTCAAGTTCTACAGTACCACACTCACTTTCAAGTAAAGTTTGATCAAAATCCATGCAATACTCTGTCCTACACAGCATTCACAAGTTTGAAAATATGGCCTATTCAGCGACATTTCAACTTTTCAAACACACATCGAGTCACAACTTCTGCGCATCTTTGCGGAATACGCAATAGAGCGAACCTTAAGCTCTACAGCACCTCACTCACCTTCAAGTGACATTTCAACTTTTCAAACACACACTGCTTTTTTCGAGGCTGGTGTGGAAAGCGGCACGTCAATCACCCTCGTACCAGAATGACTGGTGCCAAAGTAGTTGACGCTGTCCTTTCTCTATAAATATAATACCGAAGTTGCTACCAAAGAGGAAGGACAATAGCATAGATATCTGATCTCTATGGTTGCAACAGCATGGCTACAGCTTGTCTACACCTTTTTTCGTTCTAATTAAAACAGTTTGCGTTCTAATTGAAACACTTTGCATTCAATTTAAACAGTTTGCATTCAATTTGAAACAGTTTGCATACAATTTAAAACAGTTTGCATCTAATTTAAAACAGTTTGCATTCAATTTAAACGACTTTTTTAAAATTATCTTTTACTTATTCTATTCATGTTTTATATGTCTTTAATATAATTTAGGTATGTGATATATTATTTCATGTATTTCACATATGTATTATATCATTTTTATGTGATATATTAGGTGTACAATCAAATCCTACTTCTGAAGCATCAAGTTTTGCCCAAACAGATAATCTAATACTCTGAAATACACTTTGTTATTTATAGTCTCTGTGTAATGAATTCAGCTTCATAAGTTTTTTGTCATATCAAAACAAAATAAATTCCACTTGCATTTTTATTCAATGTTAGTGTAAGAAGACAAGTTATTTAGATATTGTACCTTAAATCTTGCATTCGCATCACATCACCATAGAAAGAATATACATGATTAGGCCTATAATAACCCTCACACTGAACAGACTGATTGCTCTCGTTAAGGGCTAGCTGCATAGTTTCTTCAATTATGCGAAGACGGTGCTCTGTCTGAGTCATGGCAGAAATCATTGACGTTATGATCACATATCTGCAAGATATCTATGCCCACCGTTTCTATGGCAATATGCATTCTGATATCCTGCTTTTGAGTGTATGTCGAATTGGCAAACTTCATAATTGACAGTGAACGTTTGACTGACGCTTCGTATTTTTGTCTTCAATATGCATTATTCAGATGATACCGTATCCGACATCTCCAATGGTGCTCGTGCTCCTGGAGTTCGCCCAAGGTCATTGCGCGGAAGCTACAATACGTGTGACCCTGCATCCAAGAAAAGAATACTCGAGTGTGCCGAGGCACATGGCGATTTTAAGGCTGTCGCACTGGCGAATGGTGTAAAGATTCAAACTGCCCGTCGATGGGTGAGAATGGCTGAAGAAGAAATTGAAGAAAAACCGCGTGGTGGGGCATATAACAAAAAGGTGACCAGTAAGCATGTCGAGCACATGATAACAATGTTAGAGACGAATCCTCAGGTGACTTTGGAAGAAATATAGAGCTCCCTTCAACATCAATTTAACCTTCAAGTGAATATATCCACGATTCACAGACACTTAAAGGATCAACTCTACACCGTAAAGAAAGTCTCGTTCGTGCCATCGACTGCAAATACTGAAGAAAACAAAGAGCGAAGGGCATCTTTTGTGCAGAAGATCATGGAGCTGACTGGGTCTCAAAAGGAAATATTTTACCAGGATGAGACTAATGTGAATCTATTTTGTCGTCGATCTTACGGTCGCGCAAGACGAGGAGAACTTTGTTGTGTGATTGTACCCAGTTCCCGTGGTCCTAACGTTCATTGTTGGAACCTGCTCAGCAAGCGAGGTATTGTATATTCACGCATTTGCCGCGGATCAATAAAGCGTGATCGATATCACGAAATCATGTCTTGTGCACTCGACGAACTGTTATTGTCCCGCGATTGTCTTCAAAATGTTGTAATAGTCGTTGACAATGCGCCATCACATTCGGGCATCGAAGACATTGTTCAGACGAAAGAACAGTATGCTGGCCTTACAATTCTGCGGATGTCGCCGTATTCTGCTCCCCTCAACCCCTTAGAGTATTTATGGTCGTCCATGAAAAGCAGAATCAAGAACGTTATGTCAAGAAGAATCTTAGACGTTCTCAACACGTCAATGATTTCTGCCATGACTCAAACAAAGCACCGTCTTCGCATAATTGAAGAAACTATGCAGCTAGCCCTTAACGAGAGCAATCAGTCTGTTCAGTGTGAGGGTTATTATAGGCCTAATCATGTATATTCTTTCTATGGTGATGTGATGCGAATGCAAGATTTAAGGTACAATATCTAAATAACTTGACTTCTTACACTAACATTGAATAAAAATGCAAGTGGAATTTATTTTGTTTTGATATGACAAATAACTTATGAAGCTGAATTCATTACACAAAGACTATAAATAACAAAGTGTATTTCAGAGTATTAGATTATCTGCTTGGGCAAAACTTGATGCTTCAGAAGTAGGATTTGATTGTACACCTAATATATCACATAAAAATGATATAATACGTATATAAAATACATGAAATAATATATCACATACCTAAATTATGTTAAAGACATATAAAACATGAATAGAATAAGTAAAAGATAATTTTAAAAAAGTCGTTTAAATTGAATGCAAACTGTTTTAAATTAGATGCAAACTGTTTTAAATTGTATGCAAACTGTTTCAAATTGAATGCAAACTGTTTAAATTGAATGCAAAGTGTTTCAATTAGAACGCAAACTGTTTAAATTAGAACGAAAAAAGGAGTGTTACCCTCAGCAAAATGATAGCAATGATCGCTGGCCCCAGACAAGAGATTGTCGGCAGACTCAACAGCACCTGGGGCCTATTTCATAAAACTTTTATCAGCTATCAGTTGTCAGTTGACAGTTATCAGTTGTAAGTTATCAACTGATAGAATGTCAATTTCATAAACGAGTGATAGAAGTAACAGATAGCTGATAAAATGCTTGTCTGTTGCACGTCATTTGACCTATATTTGTGTCTGATTATGCAGCATCGTCGCTATGCAACCTTTGTCTGATTGGCGATACAACAGACTTTTATAAGAAGTGCTTGGTCAAGAAAATTATTGTTGATGAATGATATTGAACGTCATGTTATCCGCGGAACAGAAACTATTGCTTCTTAAAAAAATCCTGAGTCGCAACAACATATTATTCGGCAGCTACGATGACTTCGTTGAAGGAAAAAGGAAGAAGAAATTGGCTTGGGAGGAAATAAAATCTGTTATGGAATCGAATGGCATCAAGAAAGAAAGTGAAGTTTGGAGAGACGTGGTGTGGAGGAATATTCGTGGATCAACCATGAAAAAGGTTGATAACCGTCGACAAACCGGCAGCGATGGGGGTGTCGACAAGAAGTTGTCTGAAGCAGACGAAATGGTGCTTGCCATTATTGGTAGGGAGAGCCCAATCATGCAAGGTCTCCGAGTCACAGAGACTGAGGTTGTGGAACTTCAAGCGACCACCAGTGACAACGTTGTCTCCGCTGGACAGATCACGAAGTGTGTAGCAAAGAGAAAAACCGGAAAGAGAGCAGTTGAAGTGGAGAAAGATGAATTGTTATTGGAGCACTTGAGGCTAAAGAACAAGAAATTACGGCTCGAAATAAAGATCTTAAAGAGACAAGTGTCGGACTCCGATAGTGACTGATCATTTGGAATTTTCATTTTCATTTTCATTGTTATAATAAATAATTTGTTATCAAATAGAGTGTTTTTGACATGCTTCATCGAAATTGTCTTAGGAAATATAATTTGAGAAATTGTGCATTATAATGCTTCATAACAAAATTAGGAAACAAGAGTAGACCTACCTACTCGCAAGCATGAATTCTCCAACCTCCATCCGCACAACCCATTCAAGTTAGCAGTTATGAAGGCAGTTAAAAATTTTAATCGTTTGTTATATCTCTGAAACCTCATAAGAATAATACAAATGAATTTCAGAATGAAAGTTATCTGGTACGAAATGCTGATTGTTATATCAGTGAAACCCCGTGCTATATCTGAGTTCTTGAATAAATACTTAATGAATTGAAAATCCAATTGGTTCAATTGTTGATGAATACTTTGTCATAATTCGTAATTATTTCAGGAGAATTCTCCTCGAAGCTCTCTCGTTTGAGTTTGTGTTTATTACGCAGACATTTTCATACAGCGTCGCAGAAAGAGGCACTAATTATGCTAGTATGCAAGCAGTTTAGCGCACCCCATCCAATATTTATCATGTAATCCTATATTGAACCTTTTTTGTATTTTATTTGTATTAAAATTTTGCTCAAATACATGGACATCTTTTTGTGTTTTCCGTAAATTGCACAGTGCTAAACATAACTCTAAAAACCATCTCTTAATCGATGAACAAAGCAACTTGAATTCCAGTAATATACAGTATATTATATTGTTTTAAGGTCAAACGCTCAAGTCATGGTTGTCTGAAATTATCAACAAGTTGTCTTCTCCTCCCAGTTCTCTCTTGAAACTCGAGTCCACTCGAAAGCCATGTTTCAGCCGATGTTGATGTCTGCTCTGAGATGGCATCCGTAGGATCCATTGAATCGCCTTTTGCGATACAGAAATTGTGTGTGAGAAGAGTGATTTCCTTGGCGATCCACAAACTGATCCTCATGAAACGTCGGTCTTTCAATGTCGATCAGAGTTCCATCAACAACTCCACAGACTGAAGGCATGCCTGCAACTTCATAGAAGTCCTGTCTGACTTTATTACAGTCCGACGAGAATCGAACATATTCTTGGAACATATTGTCGTTTATAGCGGACGTGACTCTCTGAACGCAGCGACAAATTGTCGACTCTGACGGTCCGTGTGCATCCCTTAACACATGATAAAAGCTGTTGGTCGCAAAAATCGAATGCAGCTTAAGATTTGTTCCTTTGGGGAAAGAGCATGGTTCCTTTCTGTCTCATGCTTGAGGAGAGGACCGATAACTTCCTCTAATGCTTCGTAAGTACTCTCTTGTATTCTGAAACGCTGATGAAAGTCAAAGTCAGTGTCAAAATGCTCTCTGTTCAAAAATATTCTCGGCCTGCGGTTTTTAAACTCCCCAATAATATCAAGCAAATTCATTTTATCATGCGTCTGTGACTGACGAAATTCTACTCGCTTTTATCAGTGAAATTTAACAGTTGTCAGTCGATTCAATGTTTATGAAATTGACATTTTCATCAATTGATAGAAGATTAACACAACAGTCATGTGATTTATCAGTACCGTTTCTTGATCTCACCTACTTTCGCAGGGAATTCTATTTTAGCGTTCCGTCAGTGATTGTTTATGAAAGAGAGATCTATCAGTTCGGTTTTATCAGAATGATATCAACGATTTTGTCAGTTCATAGATATTGAACTGCCTCCGTTGTTTTATGAAATAGGTTACTGATTTATCAGTTGATTTTATCAGTTATCAGTGTTTTATGAAATAGGCCCCTGTTGACAAACGATAGCATTATTCACACAGTCTTGTCAGATGCCAGCTGCCGCTGCTATGAACCTTGTCCGATAAATGGATCGAAAAGATTTCGCAGTCAAGTCAAACCACAGAATGTCACGCTCAGTCGCCTCACACGCTGAATAATCAATATTGATTGATCAATGAGGTTTTTAATCCAGGGATTAGTTAACCAGGATTCCGGGATTCGCTAACATCTGTTTTTAGGCAATTAAGCTGTAAGTAGTAAGCAAAACTCCACCACTGGACCGCGCAGGATGGCCGCCATCGAAAAATAGTCGCTGACGTCCCCCCCTCTGGAACGACAGAGTGTCGTGGGGGTCTTGGGCGACCGCCAGGTTGTCTTGAGGCTATAGTGTGTGTTGTTTTTCGTGCAATCTGATGACTGTTGGGTTGTAAAATGGGATGTTTCGAGTGGAAGCAGTGCTCGGATGTGAAAACGGAGGCCAGATTTGGATTCAGCGTGAAATTCTGCATCTGTATGGTGAGTTTCAAGTCAATCGGAGAGAAAAAATTTTCAACATTTTTCGAAAAAACGACAGAGTTAGAATTTTGGACGTTTTGGGCTGTAGCGCCAAAACGAGGCATCGGATGGGAAAACGGAGGCCAGATTCGGATTCAGCGTGAAATTCTGCATCTGTATGGTGAATTTGAAAGCAATCGGAGAGAAAAAATTTTCGCTGACGTCCCCCCCCTCGGGAGAGCTAGCTTCGATCTTGGCTTCCAGTGGACGGATTTTGTCGTGCAATAGCTTGTTTGAAAGCTAAGAGTGAGACAAATTCACTGAAAGAAACGGCTTGTTCATATCTGTCTTCGTTTAGATGTGAGACGCCATTTAAGATTTTGGGAGATTGGCGAAAAACGACAGAGTTAGAATTTTGGACGTTTTGGGCTCTGGCGTCAAAACGAAGCATCGGATTGGAAAACGGATTTCAGATTTGGAATCAGCGTGAAATTCTGCATCTGTATGGTGAGTTTCAAGTCAATCGGAGAGAAAAAATTTTCGCTGACGTGCACCCCTACGCCAAACTTCCAATTTTGTTTCTAGTGGATGGATTTTGTCGTGCAATAGCTCGTTTGAAAGCTAAGAGTGAGACAAATTCACTGAAAGAAACGGCTTGTTCATATCTGTCTTCGTTTAGATGTGAGACGCCATTTAAGATTTTGGGAGATTGGCGAAAAACGACAGAGTTAGAATTTTGGACGTTTTGGGCTGTAGCGCCAAAACGAGGCATCGGATGGGAAAACGGAGGCCAGATTCGGATTCAGCGTGAAATTCTGCATCTGTATGGTGAATTTGAAAGCAATCGGAGAGAAAAAATTTTCGCTGACGTCTACCCCTACGCCAAACTTCCAATTTTGTTTCTAGTGGATGGATTTTGTCGTGCAATAGCTCGTTTGAAAGCTAAGAGTGAGACAAATTCACTGAAAGAAACGGCTTGTTCATATCTGTCTTCGTTTAGATGTGAGACGCCATTTGAGATTTTGGGAGATTGGCGAAAAACGACAGAGTTAGAATTTCCCAAGAAACAGCTCCAGCGGGCGAATGAAGGCTCGGATTGGTAAACGGAGGCCAGATTTGGAATCAGCTTGATGTTATTGTCCAATGAGGATCATCATCCAATGACAATCAAGCATTTCTATATAAATAGCGAGCCTTCCACAGTGAGAATCATTCCATCATTGAATCACACGAGTGACGGACGCACATTTTCTCTCTCTCTCTATTCTATTATCCAACTAAAATGGTAAGTCGCTACTTTCCTCCCTCTCCTCCCTTGAACGTAAACTTAATACAATCTTTTTCATTTTCAGGCATCTACTCCATCTGCTGCACTAGTAGGACAAAATGGCGGTCAAACGTTACAAGGTTCGCTACGATCAGATCATCTACAACTGAGGCCAGTGGAAGAAACAACCAAGGTACATAATCCTACACCGCTATAGCGTAAATTTAAACAAGTCTTGCGTTATGACGATCATGGCGTAGTACTCCAAACGGGAATGCTCCCTTCCACGGATGTCAAGATAATGCACAATCAGTATGGGGACTACATACTGATTCCCTTGAGTCCGTACATTCGCCGCCAACTTGATATGATTGAGGAGTACGTGACATTAAATATGGACATTCCTACTACTCTTGCTCAAGAGTGGAAGGCGAGAGATGACAAGGATACTCCCTATAGAAAGATTTGGGATGGTAATCACATTTGCCTACCATTATCACATTGGTGTACTTACTATAAGAAGGAGGGAGATCATTCAGTACCCATCAGATGTGATGAGCTCGGAGAAGGTACTTGGGATATCCTTTTCAAAGTGAATGGGCTATATTATGGTCGGCACAAGGATAATAAAATAGCCTCTCTCTCCATGCATATGGAATCCATCCTATATATTCTAAAACCACCCAATGTGGACGACATAATTGATCAAATCCTTAACAGCAGTGGTACGAAGCGCAAGTCGGAGAAGAATGCTGCCTCAAAACGCAAATCAAAGAAGGAGAATTACTAGTCCTTTCCTAACTCTACCCTATGACAATTCGCTTATGTGCTTTGAGTGTCGTAGATGTGGTCTTATTAGATACATTTTACTTCTTCGTTGCCATCATATCATTTGTGTATTTTGTCGTGAAAAGCATCGATGTAATTCTTCATTTTGTAATATGTTATAGAACGTTTCCTTAGATGTGTAAATTTCCGTTTTAGGCTTCTATCATCATTTTTATGGATTGTGAGGGTGAACCTGTACAGGAGCTCAGTGCTATTGCTATGAACAATTGGACATATCAGATTGTTAGTGTCTATCATCAACATGCCAACTGCGATCCCAATGTTGATCAATGGGCGAGAAAACACATTCATGGACTTAATCTGAAATATTTGCAAGACTATGGCTTTTCTTGTGAGAGTGCTCTTCTTATTGACTTTAAACGATGGTTAGCTGCTTTCAATGTTATACGCATCTTTTGTAATAATCCTGGTAAGGAGAGGAAAGTATTTCCCAATCTAATCATTGATGACATTTTGCTCCCACCTTGGGATAGTAGAGTGAATCAACATTATCATGAAGTCACGAAACGTTTTAAGGATTTGTGTGTTCCTATTTTGTCTGTTCGTTGTAGTAGCTACGTTCATAACCAATGCTTCTTTCCTCCTTACCTCAACACTGCTAAAGTCCTGTATGGTCATCATTGCTCGCTGTATGATAGTTACCACCTGTATCTATTTTATCTCTTTCAAACCATTGATTTATAATGCATGCTTGTTACTATTATTCAATAAATGTTACTATGAGAAGAGTTGTTTTCATGCAATGGATGGGTTAGATAAAGGGCGATCATGTCTTTCTCAAACGACTGCGGAACATTACATTTTCATAGGCAAAGTTTAAAAGGAGCTGTTCAAGATTATGTGATAAGTTTTCATAAAGATGAGACCGACATCGAAGCAGTGGTCGATGATGCTAGCACTCTATTTCTAGAGTTAATGAATACATTCTCTGATAGCATTATCATGGCGCGATTAGTTGCGAAAACTAAGTTTAGTCATTTTGGAAAGGAAGAGGTGGAAAGTCGCTCTTTCCATTTTGCTTCTTATTCAATGGAAGTGGTAGATCACCCCGAAGAATTTTTTAAAAGACATATGATAAAAATTGCTGAACGTCTTAACGCATTTAACCATCATGGTAGCAGTCTAGTGATTGAAGCGATTTCAGATATTCACATTCAACTTTCCATAAAGAAAAATTGAAAATGCAGTGGTACTTGATTGTAGCACAACTGGTTTTCGAGCTGTGTCTGCTCACTCTCGAAGTATATTCCTTCTGCACATGCGTCTATTATTTAGAAAAGGCTAGCAAATTCATATCTTCAAGAAGACTTGCTATAGACATCAGTAACGGTGAAACTATGTGTTGTGATGTATGTAAGCGAAAGGATGGAAATGAAAAGCGCATCTTCAAGAGATGTAAGCATGCTTCTTGTCAACGCTGCTTCATACGTAATTGCATTCAACTTTGCAAATGTAACCACTGTGATATTGCTCATTTCGAGTGTCACTTATGCCGCAATAGTTAGTACCTATGCAAATGTGGTAAATATAGGTTTTAGCAAAGACTAACACGGAAAATGGCTAACACGGAAAATGACGAAACGTAAAAGTCAAAAGTTTTCTTCAGCCATTCAAGCTCTCCGACGAATGAAAGCAAATCAGCGATACAATGCTATACGACATGCTAACGATAAATTCATTTGTGAAATTATTTCTCATGTGAGGAAGTTGAGGACGAAGAAATTAGCGCCAAAACAACGAAAGTTACTTAAGCGATATGCCACAAAATTGCGTTTCATCTCCAATCCTAAAGTCACCCTTCAAAGAAAGAGGAAAACTCTAACACAAAAGGGTGGTTTCCTTTCAGCAATACGTCCAATGTTAGCTCCTGTCGTGGGTAACCTATTGGGTAATATCTTTGGCTCTAAGCGTTAATTATGCAAATGTTGAATCTCAAAGTATTAAAATGGATTTCAGACTTCAATGCGATAAAGTTCTGACTGTATCAGGTCCATCTCATGCAGGTAAAACTGTTTTCACGCTGAATTTATTGGATAAAAGAAGGGAGTTGTTTAAGGAACCTATCAATCGAGTGATTTGGTGTTATGGTATTTATCAACCGTCGCTGTTTCAGGAATTGCAAAGTCGCAACTTTATTCGACATGAAGGAATTATTGCAGTGGATAAACTTCAGTCTAATGATGTTGTTGTATTGGATGATTTATTAAAAGAAAGTAAGAATTCTAAAGATGTTACAGATATGTTCACTCGCGCAGCACATCATAAAAGGTGCTTTATCATCTATATCACACAAAATTTGTTTCCTGATGGAAAAGAAGCTCGTACACGAAACCTGAATACACACTATTATGCTATTTTCAGGAATCCGCGAGACAAAAGTTAATTTGAAATTTTAGCTCTACAAGTTGCACCCAGAGAATCAAAAGCCTTAATTGAAATTTTTCAAGCAGCTACTGAAAAACCATACGGTTACTTATTCATTGACTTTACACAAGAGTGTCCGGAAGAATTTAGATTTCGAAGTGATATTTTGAAAACTCCCATGATTATCTACAAACTATGAGTTCTTATTCTCGCATGATTGTTATTCCTCAGGATGAATATGTACAATTGACTGCCATGCAGCAAGTAAAGCAACCTCTTGCAAATCAAATGTATAGGAAAGAAATAGATTATCAGCAAAATGTTCACATCAAAGATCCACATCGTGCTGTATTATTACAATCGGAAACTGTTGAGCAATTGAAAAACTTGAAGAATAAGATGCGTGACTCTGTATCGACTGCTACACCTTTAGCATCTCGCGCACATGCCATATCTCTTTTCAACAGTATCGAACCCCATCTCAATGTAAATGATAGAGGAGAAATCATTACAGATGAAAATAAAGTGATTGATGCTTCACGTTATGAAGACTTGATTCAGTATGCGACACGTAGAAAGCGCCGTCAGGGCTATGTTCCACCTGGTTGGTCATACTTTCTTAAACTATTGAAAAAGCATAATGTACCAAAATTTGCTTTGAATAATGAGACATTGAAAGAACTTGATTCAACAGTGGCTACTGCTCCAATGCTTCAGACGATGAAAATGCCAACAAATTGGTTTAAGACGTCACCTGCTACATCCCCTCCCACACTCACTAAGCAAACAAGAGGAAGAACTCGACGTAGATCTACGCCACCACTAAAACTAGTAAAAGGAAAACGTAAAACAGCTCCTCCCAGGAAATACATGTTCTCAGACTATTAATATGAAGCAGATGTGTTGCTTACGATGTAATGAGCCGCCAGAGGTAAATGTCATTGTCACTTGCACTTGCTGCGCCAGCTCTCACAATGAAACCCCTAAGCAATGTGAACACGATCGCAAAACCGCTAAAGCTAAATGCTGCAGTTGTTGTAAATGTAGAAAGGCAAGAAAACAAAAAGATGAGAAGGAGGAAAAAGAGTCAGTCGTCATCGACTGAACGTTTGAAGTCAATCTATTATGATGTAAAACATCCGGCAGGATTTGCATCTGTCAAGAAATTATCAAAAGCGAGTGGTCTTCCACAATCACAAGTGAAACGATGGTTAAAGGGTCAGGCTACCTATACACTCCACAAACAAGCGAAAAAGAAGTACCGCACCCGCCATTATATTGTTCATGACATCGATGAACAGTGGCAAGCAGATTTGTGTGATGTCGCCTCCATTTCAAAACATAACTCGGGCAATAATTTTATTTTAACCGTCATTGATATTTTCTCGCGTTATGCGTGGGCTCAACCTTTAAAAACTAAAGAAGGGAAAGGAGTAGCAAAAGCATTCCAAACAATTTTTCGAGAAGGTCGCATTCCAAAAAGAATTCAGAGTGATCAAGGAAAAGAGTTTGAAAATCAGCATGTGAGAAGATTATTTGAGAGGCATGACATTGAGTTGTTTAGTGTAAAGAGTGCCTATAAAGCTGCACTCGTTGAACGTTTTAATCGCACATAAAAAATCGCTTGCGGCCACATTTTACCGCCAACTTGACACAAAATTGGACAAAGGTTCTACAAGATACACTCCATGCCTACAATTACTCTATCCATCGTTCTATTGAACTCAGACCAGTAGATGTAAATGCTGACAATGTAGATAAAGTGCGCGAATCATTCCAACGTAAACGCACTCATGTGAAAAGTGATGTGAAAATTGGTGATAAAGTTCGTATCTCAAAAGTGAAAAGTGTTTTTGATAAAGGGTACCTTCCGAATTGGACAGAGGAGGTATTTACAGTATCAAGGATTAATCAAAAAGACTCTCCGACCACCTACAAGTTGAAAGATTACGATAATGAAGAAATTGAGGGTAGCTTTTACCGCGATGAGATTGAGGTAGTCACTGAAAGTGAAACATATTTGGTAGAGAAAATCATTCGATGTAAAAAACGGCAAGGTGAAGAATGGTGTCTTGTTAAATGGACTGGTTATCCTTCAAGTATGAACTCTTGGATGCGTCGTGCCGACATCTTTCATCTAAGTGATCGACAGTGATTCATGCAAAGTTGTAACTAACAATGTTTAGGGTTTGAGCTATGAATCAAACTGCCTCATTTTATTCACGACCCTCCTATGTAAGTGGTGGAGGACAAATTTACATCGGCGCTCGCCGCCAACGTGGAGGTAGCATACTTGGTGCACTGAAATCTGTTGTAGCACCTCTCATATCCAATGTCGGTAGATCTTTAAAACGAAATGTTTTAAGTAATGCCGTTGGCTTTGCTGGTGATGTTGCTAGTGATCTTTCCAGAGGTAGAAGTTTTAAGAGCAGTTTGTTGAATCGTGGGAAGGAACGTGGTTTAAAAACATTGAAGCAGACCTTTGCTGGTGTTACTCAAGGAAAGAAATCACCTAAACGAATGATAAAATGAAGGAGGAAACATCGCGGAGCTGGTAAGGTGCGATCTTCAGTCAAAAGGCATTCACGCAAACGTCGCAGAGGCTCTAATCATTCATCAGGCGCTAAACGACGACGCTACCATAACTTCTAATCATGGAGTGTAAAACTTCCGGTTTTTGTTTGTTTGATCAACAAGCCATACAGACAGATATTCTTAGTTCAAGTATTGTAGATTATCATCCTCGAACAGCTGAGAATGCTGGCCCCATTGAATTTGTTATTCCTGGTGGTAGTGATGACTACATAGATTTGAGTTATGCGATGGTTGATTTGAGGTTTAGAATTCACCAAGCAGATGGAACTGCTATTGACGATACACATAAAGTTGGACTGAACAATTTACCATTGACTACATTACTTCGCGATGTTTCTCTAACGATTGGAGAGCAGCAGGTGGAAGGTGGTCAAAGCGATTATCCCTATAAATCATATTTCAATCATGTATCACAGTTTCATCCAGCAGCACAAAAAGGTCATATGGAAGCCATGGGATGGTATAGAGATGAAGCAGGAAAATTTGATGTTGAAACAAACAGTGGCTTTGTAAAGCGATCTGCTATGATTAAAGATAGTAGAGTATGTCAGCTATATGGTCCGCTGAATTTAGACTTCTTTAGACAGTCAAAGTTTTTACTCTGTAATACCAGCATGCGACTCAAGCTGACATTGAATAAGCCTGAATTTGCGCTGAATGCATTTGCTAAAGTTGACAATTTTAGAATTCATGTGGAAGATATTGCACTTTACATTCGTCGAGTAGTACCGAATCCAAGTGTCATTAGAGGACATGCTGAAGGTCTTAACCGCCAAAATACCATTTACCCCGTTCAGCATACAAAGCTTCTGACCTTTACAATTCCGAAAGATCAAAAGAGTTTCATGAAAGATGGCCTCTTTCCATCGGAAGCACCGAAGCTCCTCATGGTGGCAATGGTTGAAAATGATGCATTTAATGGTAATATAAAGAAGAATCCTTTCAATTTTAAACACAATCAGTTAAGTGAAATTGCTTTAATGTGTAAATGGTGTGAGTCATCCTGGTCCACCCTACAAACCAGATTTTGCTGCGGATCAATTTATGCGCAGTTATGTTGATTTTATGGATGTCTTTGGCTTTTACAATACGGATGACACCAACGGACTCACTATGAAAGAGTTTAAGAGTGGATATACTATTTATGCATTTGATTTGACTGCTGACAGCGATATTAGTGCCCCCTATCGTCAAGCGAACGTGCCTCATAATATTCGTTTGGATTTGACGTTCAAAAGAACACTACCTGAGACAATCAATATATTAATTTATGCAGTCTTCGATTCAAATATTGAAACTACAAAGTATCGTGACGTGATTCTTCAGTATAATCGTTAATGAGTTGGTTGACTGCTGACGATATTAAGACTAAAGTGCAGCGTAATGCAGACGAAGCGACGTTGAAAGCTTTCGATAATGTCTATTCACTCGATACCTTACCACCTGCAGTAAATCACTATCCCATCTTTATTGTGCTAAACACTCATTCGCAGAATTTAGGCGGTGAGCATTGGAAAGCGATCTTTATTGGAGAAGACCGACGTGGTGAACTATTTGACTCTCTTGCTCAACCTCCAAATGTACCAACACAGCAGTGGTTGAGAAAACATACGCGTCAATATCAGCGAAATGAACGCATACTACAACATCCACTTTCATCAACGTGTGGTGCTTTTGTACTGTACTTCATCTTAAAACGTTTACATGTATCTCGATTTGTATCTGTTATTCAAAACTTTTCATGTAATCCATCCTCTAATGAAAAAATGATTTGTAAGTTCTATCATGATTTGAAATAAAAACATCATGTTGGAAAAAGTGTTTTTTATTTTACAATCCGCTGGGTACGTACATACTCGATGAGATAGTCAAGGATCACATTTGCTTGTACATGACATTTTAATCCAGTAATGATCACTTTACTATTATGAAAGATTGCCACATGCACAGGTAACCAACAACTAATGAGAGCTGCAGGAAAAAGTTCGGGTTCATAACACAAATTGTAACTGCTGGTACGAATCTTCAAAAATGATACACTTTCACTCAATTGAGTAGAGATCACCATATTGTCCACAGTCAGATTCGACATCACACACCTCTCCCTCTTCCATATCCGACGTAGTAGTCTTTGTAGCTCTAAGCGCATTGACTGCGCCGATGAATGAGAAAGGGCGCCGAGAATCTGTACAGTCCCATTTGGGAAGAGTTGAAGATTCCGTGAATTGTTCATCTTCACCACTAACATTTGAGGTCGGCCCGGGTAATACTTGCTGTTTGGAAGGTGTTGGTGTAATGTTGTGAGATCGATTTTGGTGTAGAGTCTGAAGCGGCGGAGAATGTTGACGATGGTGTAGCGATGGCGCTTCATGATGAAAGAATGAGTAAATTGAGCGATGTACCTTCCTTTTATACTTCTCCCAACTACCTTGATGAAATGTGAAGTTAGTATGAAGTTGGGAATGATAGAGTTGAATTCGCCGATTGTTGACGCGCAGCCAGATGCGATTTCCAATACGTGAATGTCTTTTCATATAGAAGTATTTCAAATCCTTCATGATATGATGTAGAGATTGAAAATGACGATAAGATAAAGCAAACTCTCTTCTCACATTTCCAGTTGAATCTTTGAAATAGACGTTTCGATCATGATCCGTTTCAATACGTTGTAGGGAATCTAATTTCCAACTCATGGTGCGTGGTAGTCATGTCTGATTAAGATTTGCATAGTAGGGCGATGAACTCACGACGAATAAATGTCATGATGGAGCGATGTATGTATCTTCTATACTTCTCCCAATTGTATTTGCGAAATGAGAAACAGTTTGCGGAATGAGAATGGCAGATTTGAATTTCATTTCTGTAATGTTGAAGCCAAACTTGATCACCCAAGGAGATGAATCTTAATGTTTCAAAATATTCCAAATCCCTCATGATATCATTGAGGTTGACAAATTGTCGCCATGTTAATATAATACCTCTTGATGTATGACCATGAGAATTTTTGAAATGTACGTTTCCATCACGATCAACTCTGATATATTGTAGAGAGTCCAAAATCCAAGTCTTCATGATGTTATGCAAAGTCGCAGATCAGCAATATAAAAATGTCGTTTTATCATATTTTGCTTAGCAATGCGGCCGCAAATAGATTTGCTAGTAATCGAGCCGCACTCTTTTCTACTCCCATTGATCATACACAACAGCTAAATGGAAATTGGGAAGTGGGTGTCACTCAACTTGTTTATAGCAACTGTGTCTATACTTTTGATCATGAGGTGATGACTATTAATATGAGACGTACAGCTGCTTACCAATGTGAAAAGGGCTGCCGAGTATACATTCCACAGTGGCCAAAGAAAGATCTCTTATCATGTAAAAAGTTTATATATGATTTCCTGAATAAAGCGTGTAAACATATTGTCCAATTTACTCCGCACAATGATGATCATACTTATGTACATCATGTAGTTGAGAAAGATTGGATTGTTGGTTTAAGTCCAAGTTTAAGAAATGATTTAGGTTACCTCGCTAGCGCCTTAACAAGCTATGATAATTTTAACGTTAATTACCACATAAATGGTTATAAACAGTTAATATATCGAGAGGAAGCTTATTATGTAGATCTTATTCCAAGAAATGAGAAGACGTTGGTGAAGAAGATTGTGATTAAGGCAAGAAAGACAAACATGAGTCCTGAAACATTATTGAAGAAATTTAATTATCTCCTTCGAGTTGATGGTAAACAAGTGGCAACATTGACTTATATCAAATCATCTAATCATATTGCAATAAGTAAATTAAATGATGATAATCTAGTATTAGTTTGTTCAAAAGATTTTCATCAGTTCTTACGACATCATTCTGCAGCTGTTCATGGAAAATTTGATATGCAACATTTACCATGTGAAAGGTCAAATCAATTTGATACAGAATGGAGCGTATCTTTATACAGAAAGTGTGTAGAGCCTTTAGGTGGTATCTTACATGAAACAAGAGTGTTGATGCCTCGCATTATTACTTCAGTTAAATTGGTTGTAGATTATTTAAATGAAATGATTAATGAGCAACATATTTCATTTTCTGAAAAAGAAGGTACTTTGTCTCTCACTATAAGTGGAAAAGGTATTGAACTAATTATGGATAAAACTCTAATGGACATTTTGGGTTTTGATCAAAATATCTTTAAAAGTGGTACTGTAACCAAAGCTAGCGCAGACATGTCGCTATCGCGTCGTATTAACTATTATCAGATATATTCCAATATTGGTGAAGATGTACGTGTGGGAGATGTTGAAGCTCCATTGCTAGCAATGATACCATACCAGCCAAAAAGCTGCAGTATTTTATCTGAGCATACTTTCAAGAAAGTGCATTATACAAAGCTGAAATCAAACTACATCCCACAAATTGATATTGCAATTTATGACAATGCTGGTGCGTTGATTCCTTTTCATAAAGATGCTGTGACAAGTATCACACTCCATTTCCGAATGAAGAGCTAATGCAAAAGTATGCTAATATATTTTTTCCAATGTGAATAATGTGGAAAGTGAAAATAAGGACTCGTTTCTAATCTACTTACCCAGTAATGCTTCTATGAATAAATTTCCCAAAAATAAACCATCAGACTATCGAGTAGAATTAAATCGCCCACTGCATTTAGAAGGTGAATGGGAGGTTGGCGTTTCTAGTATTTGCTATGATAGCAATATTCAGAATGTGAATGATTTGGAAGAAATGATATTGACTCCTCGCACCCATGATGGAATAATGATGAATAATGCATTCCAGTTCCCATACAATTTAACATCAGATGGATGAATGAATGGATTCAGATAAAATCAGATTATTATGAACCATTTGGGAATCAGAAAATTATTAAGGCGTTCAATAGTGGTAATACTTCCATCATGAAGAATAAAAATCAGAAAGCTTATGAGTTTACTATCTATCATTGGATTGGGAGACAGTTCCTTCGCTTTCATTCTTTTACTAAAGGTCTTACACTGAGGTTGGATAATGAATTCTATCCACATCTCGGTTTTGGTCATGGACTACATCTAACGTCAATTGCTACTGCAAATGTTAAAAAAGTTTATTCAAATCGAATCAACAAATTTTATTATAGATTTAAAATATTTGATGGAGATGTTGTAGAATGTGAAGAACGCATCATTTTGAAAAAGCGTGGTGTTCAACCTTTATCACTTATTGAGTTAGTAAAACGATGGAATGAGACTGTGGATAAGAAGTATGGAGAGAAAATTATGGCGGAAAAAAATAAGTTGGTTATTCAGAAATATAATGACAATTTTACAGTTTATTTTTCTCCAACCTTGCGTCATTTTGTAAGACATTATACACCTATCATTGGAAGCGGTGTGGTGTATGGTTCTCATGAATATCACACTAAAGCTGATTCAGTTAATGATGAATGGTGGGTGGACATCTATGGTGATCGCATCAAGAAAATTTACCAGTCTTATGAAGAATCTAAAGTTGCTATCAATATAATGCCGCGTCTATATCATACAGTTGAAAACTTCATTCATGTAGTAAATCCTTATATACAACAGAAGTCGAAGCATGTGATGAAAAGTAAATATGATGTAAAGACACACCACATTTCGTTTTCAATTGAAAATCAACGCGTTGTTCTGAAACTGGGTGATGACATTCAATGTCAATTGAGTAAAAATTTGAAACAACTCTTTGGTTTTTCAATGCTACAAACTGTGTTTACTGCTGCGCATACGATTGGTATAGAAACACCAATGACACTTGATAAACATGAACAACACCTTTACATTCAAAGTGATTTGATTCTACCTATTTCTGTTGGCGAGGAAAAAGAATACATTTTACGTGATTTCATTCATGATAAAGACGCTTCATATGGAATAGTCGAGAAGATGTTTGAATCTATTTTCTATCATCCCGTCGTCAAACAAACTATACCCTCTATTACTATCAAAATTACCAATGGTTTACAAGAGTGCATCCATGTGAAAGATACTAAATCCCTCGTAACTTTAGTGTTTCTGAAAACAAAGTGAAGTCATTGTGATATGTTTATTGAAATAAAAATATGTATATGAAAAAGTATTTTCACAGATATAGGGGGAATGAGCTGACTGTAGGCATATATTCACAAGGAAGAAACGATCTCATGCGGTACATAAACAACCATGTGTATCTACAAAAAGCAACATCAAATTACTGAGTTAAAGTTGATTATGTCAATACATCTCCTGAATGTGGTAGCGTGAGTTTTATTCTTTTGGGTGGAGGTATGTTTGTGTCAGGATGTCCATGTGGAAGAGATGTGTTATGTCCTATCCAACACCTCTTATCTTCCCATGCTGAAAGCGCTCGTTTCTTGAACGTGTGCGTCTTCACAGTATGAACTTGAGATTTTAAGATTGTCAGATTGACAAACGTTATAGTTTTATTTTTATAGGCCTTCTTATAGGACCGATGTTTCATTTTGTGAACAATGGATTTTGATATACCTTTAGCACGCTTAATACTATCTGCACATTCTTTTAATTTCATGGAATACATTTTAGGACGGAGGAGAATCATTTCATCTATTTCCTTTCCTGCTGTTTCATCCTTAAAACAACCAAGTTTGGCTTTATTCTGTATGGAATAGAGTGGATGAGTGGGATTGTAGTTAGATGTGTCGAAATATTTTTCTAATGACTTACCTACTTCATTAAAATTTAAATCTTTTTGAGTGATAATTCCTAAAAAGACACTATCTGTATCACCACCCAGCAAGCGAACCTCTTTTACGAGAGGGCATGGTTTTAATATTTTGTAGAAGAGTTGATACATTTCAAGCTTGGAATAATCTAAAACGGCTTGCCCAATATAGATGGGTTTGCACAACTCAACTTCAGATTTTATCATTTTAACACCTACAAGATCCTCATCGATGATGTCTCTATCAATGAAAAGAGGTGATGAGGTCAATTTGTGATATTTTTGTTCATCAACGACTAGTTTGTAGTTCATACGTTTTCTAACATCCTCCATGGTCTTTCCGAAAAGACTGTTATTCTTATATTTATAAAAATCCTTTTCAAAATTATTTTGGGCGAGTGCACGTTTTTGACTGTTACTATCTATGTAGGGTTTGAGGAAGGCTTTTTGTCTGAATTTGATAATGCGGTGAACTGACTTTAGAAGCATGCCCATTTCTAAATAGAATTTTAGTATGCAGAAGTGCACGAGATAATTTTTCTTATCATATTGGGTGAGCAAAAGTTTGCGGCATGGTTTGTACCTTGGCTGTCCACACTCTGTTAAGCTATTATGAAATTGTGACATGAATGGTGAAAACATATCTTCAGTCACTTCACCAGATTCAGGTGCGAGTGGGAAATCAGCAGTTTTATTTTTAATACTATTTGGATAAATCAAATCCACTTCAAAATAATATCCCCAATCACCTTCATCTGGAATCTTCAGAATGTTTGAAGGGTTGGAGTAATACGTAAGCTCATCTTGATTTAACCAACTAAACTCGGAATGAGGTAGTGGTTTCGACAGTGAACTGCCATATAAATTATTTTGGTCATAGTACTTTAGGTGGATATGATCATTACCTACTGTTTTAGATTTTATGTGATGTTTATTCACAAATGTGAGACCACCGCGTATTCCGCGCTCAAATATGTTATACATCTCCGGGTCTTGTAAGAGATGGATGGTCTCACCAGTCATTTTAAAGGCTGATTTAAAGGACATGGCTGGTAGACTGACAAAGTGGACAGGATCTAATTTGTCTTCTTCTAATGCCACTCGTCGAAATTCCTGAAAGACATCAGCCAGCAAAATGACATCTAATTCTAAGTAAGCGATCATATAATCGCCAAACGTTTTACAATCAAATTTTAACCATGCCTCTTGAGCATGTTCATAGTCCTCTACTGGACAATCTTGACCCGTCAAATCGTTTTGGAATTTGTCAATGGAAGGAAGGGTTGTTTCATTTAGTTTAGACATTGAGCTAAAATACGCATAGGGAAAGACTCCTTTGCGAGTGATTATTTCATCCGTTAAGTTTGGATAGTGTTTCTTCAAAGTTTAACTATGGGGAAGAAACTTGAGATTACGAACGAGAGAAGCTAGTGACGCTGACATGAATTGGAATGAATCTAAAAAATTTATTTCGAAGAAGACTCTCTTATTTTCTTTAGTTTTATCTACTGGTACTTTTGCTGTCATTGTCATGAATTTTTCTCTCGTTTGCGCTATTACATTAAACTGCCACGATTTCATCTGGCTCAACCCTCCTTTTATTATCATATGACTGTCATAGCCCTTAAAGTTATGAAAAATGACGGGTAGAGCACGACGTCTCAACCTAAGTGAAAAGTTACATTTGGAGCAGAGTGCGTTTCTAAATTTACCAGTGATGTGATCATGATCACGCA
Source organism: Prostheceraeus crozeri (assembly GCA_907163375.1). NCBI lineage: Eukaryota > Metazoa > Platyhelminthes > Polycladida > Euryleptidae > Prostheceraeus > Prostheceraeus crozeri. The sequence goes on from CAJQUW010003421.1 coordinate 104,134, forward strand.
CTTTCTTAATTTTATCGTCATCAAACGTTTTATGACATTTAGGGCACGATGTGCAACTTTCAAATTTTTGTTTGTCTTCATCTGACATATGTAGTGACTTACGCTGCAATTGGGAATCATATGATTGTTGAAATTTAGCAGCTTTATCGAGAAATTCTAGAAATTTTGAAATGCAATCTTCACCTTGCCAAGTATGCATTTTGTTTTGTCTATTCCTAAAGTGGTCATGCCATACTTCATAGCAGGATATGGCTGCTGGCTTGTGGATGATATCATCAATGTAGCATTCTATGTCTGCGTAAATGACAGGCAGGGGACTTAATTCGTCACCATTATCCCTATGTGAAAATATTTTATCTTTGGCCATGCGTTCCATTTGTAATTTACCTCGCTTGCACCATTCATAGTGAGTTTCAAATTTATCTTTACTCCAAAAGGAGCGGATGCAGCGGTCGCATACAAAATGTTCACCTCTTTTAGAGTGCCCCAAGTGTGTGTACAAGCGAGAGATTTTGGGAATACCACAGTAGTGCCATTCCTCGCTATCATCTTGTTTTACTAATAAGAGGTTGACTACACGTTCATAACAAGTTGAACGTGAATTATAGCGGGCACCCTTCAACCCCTTCTCCCACACGTGAACGACAATTTTAATCTGATTATGTTTTTCGAACGTTTCTACATCTTTGATTTTCATGTTGTCACTATCACAACCTTCAAAGTCTAGTTCATCCTCCCACTGTCTATAGCTATAGGTGCGATCTCGATGCGCGTTGATATCATTATAGTGAAGGATGGATAGGACTGCATATTTGAAACACTGTGATTTACAATCGACATTGATGACAGCTTTCTTATTATACAACGTTTTTGGTAGTTTAAATGTGCCTCGAGCTGCATGACTTTCTAATAGGGAAATTTTGAATATGGCTGAGTCCACACCATCAAAAATGAGAGCGCTGTCGCGTTGATTGAATTTATCTACATTTGATTTTAAACATTGAATGTGAAAATTTAGCCAAGATTCGCAGTCTACAACTTCGGTTGCGGAAGAGGAAGGAACATGAAACTGTATTCTCTCCGTCACTTGACCCGTTTGAAAATCTATCTTAATATATTTTAGTTTAAGGTAGATGAGCGCCTTCATTCTAAAATTGTCTAAATTTTTGAAGAGCGCTTCGATAATGTTAGAATTTTGAAGGAACCACTCAGGAAAATCTACTATTTGAGTATTGGACTCCATGCAGTAGTCGCGTACTAAATTATTGTGTGAAACATTAATGAGGGAGATGGTAGAGGTACCGTTGTTGTAGTGATCATTTACATGCGTGTGTTGAAGTCTGTGCGAAGATCGCTGAAAGTGACTATCAAAAGAAAGAGGGCACAAATCGCAAGGAAAGGAGATGTCATCGTCAGAATCAACTTCGCCTCCGGAGATTGACGCCGCTTTGCGTTGACACACACGTTGTTTGATGTGTCGAAGGAGACTGTGCTTCCTTGTAAACATATGTCCGCAGTCGTCACATTCCCCTCGTTGCCTTGTCGCGAGAGTCCTGAGCTGGAACTCACATCACCTGAAAGAGAAATCATTCTATCATCTCTGTTCAAGTTTCAGTGTATTGTTACAACCTACTTTGACTCAACAACTCTAAACTTTCCTCGAGAAGGGAGGGCGTTGGTGATGGAGTTGATGCCTGAAATTGAGGAAGATGCTATTAGCCACACGTTTGAGGGAGATGAGTGAAGAAATTTTCAACTTACCATTTCAACGAAATCAAGTTTAAGGTTGATACTTCAACAAGATAGAGACTTCACTCAAATTTGGAATTCACGAGAGAGCAGTTCACTTGTACGCCTCAAATATAGAAGTCGCCAGAGAACACTTCACTTATATGTCAGAAAGACAGAGTGAAATGACACGAATGTCACTTTACATATATACTTTCATATCCATCATTCATTGGCTGTTCATTCTGATTGGTTGCTTGTTGATACTTAAGAATTAGAAAACATTTCAAAGTTATTATTCACAGTCAACATGACAAGCCCTCCGACAACGCCAAATACAAAATTCTCTTCTCCATGCTCAACACCAAAGGCGCTCGTTGCACCAAACGCTCCAACGAAGGGGAAGGTAGAGAAGGTGTACCGACTGGACAATATCAGAAAGTTGTCATTACCAGCGGACGGCGAAGAGAGTGTATGTGAGAAGGAGTGTCCCGACTTAACAGGCGTGAGGTGGAAGTATCTCCAGTACGATACTGACGATGTGATGGAGATCACCAGCACCAAATTCCTCCACCTATTATGGGAATGGTACACCCCTAACTCCCAGCCACGAACTATGGCGGAGTGGGAGTATATCGACAATGTGAGGCTTGCAGTGGAAGAACGATTAAAGCAAGTGAACTGTTTTTGTTATCTATGTGAAGCCAGACTCTGGGACGATATTGACGATGAAGACCTTTTGAAATACATGCCATAATAAATTTTTATTTCGTATTATCTTTGCTTTCATACTGACTTACTTGAATGGGGCTTCAGTGGATGATTTAACCATGTATACTTTTTCATTTGGAAATAGTAGCACACTTAGTCTAACTTGTAAATCTTAAAACATTTCATATGGGTGATGATGGTAGTTGAAATAGTGTTAAATAAAATTAAGATAGCTTACATGATTCTGGGATAGCAATCGACTGCGATCCCTGTGTAAAGAGCTTGTTAGACTACGGAAGAGAGAAGTGTATTATGTTGCGTGTGGCGCGTGAGTGTCCTCCCTTTCATTCCATTCATCAATTCATCTGATTGATAGAGACAGGTAGAACTCATGGTTCTTATAACGTATGCAATGGAAAGTTTTAGGCAACCTTCGACAGTTGGCTAAATGTCGCCCTGGCGCGAATGCATGCTACGTTGAGACAGAGGCAATCACTTGCAAACATGACGCAGAGAGGTTTAACAAGATTGACCATTGCCGAATGTCCCTTGCGGTATACATAGCTACGGGTTTCACCGCCGCCCTTTACAGGAACGCCCGTCGAAAGGAAGTATTACACCGAACTTCATTTGCAACGTTCAAGTTGACTGATAGCAGATTCAACTTAATGATAGTATTCGCCAGTCCGACGACTGCCCAGGGCAAACTGCGTGGAGGTTCTATCATGTCTTGCCCCATGGTGGCCCTTTAGAGAGCCGATGGTTCGTTCTCGGGAGTAACAAGATGACTATTGGCTTGAATAGTCAATAGGTATGACGGTTAGGTTCTCGTATACCCTATACCGCCTAGGCCGTGCTGGTGCATCTGGCACCTTTCGGATGCGGGTGGTATTAGGAGTCCACACCTCATCCGTCCAAATGATCCTCTTGATCTTCCCCTTCTTCTCATCCTCTTCATCCCACTCGTCGAGGATGATGAAGTTGGGAATGGTGTTGTCTTCATCCCACTCATAGAGGATGATGAAGTCGGGAATGGTACTAGCAGGAGATGTTGCTTCCATCGTGACTTAAAATTGAATGAGAAGCGCTACAATCTTCTGGCTTATATAGGGTTTTCAACAATGAATTGCTCAACAGCGAATCAGAATGCTTCAGGGATGGCAATCGACTGCATAACGTTCAAGTTGACTGATAGCAGATTCAACTTAATGATAGTATTCGCCAGTCTAAAGACTGCCCAGGGCAAACCTCGTGGAGGTTCTATCATGTCTTACCCCATGGTGGCCCTTATGAGAGCCGTTGGTTCGTTCTCGTCGCATCTGAAAAATAGAAAGAAAATAGATGAAATTATATTCAAGTGATAGAGATGATATTAACTTACCATAAATAAATTCAACCGGTTCGTTGAACCTTCGATGGTGGTGGCTGAGGCAGGTACTTGTCCGGCAACTTTCGCTTACGATGGCGCAATTCCTGGATGTCACCATTGTGTTTGATGCTTATGTGGAGACAGCGAATATCTGGCGTTGCTCCTTCATAGCACTCGCTCGTTTTATCCAAATCCTCCGACTCCATTATTACATCGTCGATCATTTTGCTACCGACTACGGGGAGGTGGAGCGTTGTTCTTCTCTCCTTGACAGCGTTATTCTTCGCCTCAAGAAGAGCCATCTTCTCCTGCTCATGTTGGAGTTTGAGCGTCGCCTCCTTCGCCTTCATGTTCTTAATGCATGTGGCCTGATCCTCTACGCGACTCTCACTCGCTAGAGCTCTCTTTTGGAAACCTTCCAACTTCAATACTTGAGCCTTAAGACTCCTAATTTCCGCCACCTGCTTTTTGAGTTCAAAATTCTCATCCCTTAATGCTGAGCATTCGTTTTTATAACGGCTCATTTCATCCTTCAGCTTCTTAATGGCGTACTCTTGGCTAACCCTCGCCACACCATCATCCTTAGCCCACCGCTTGGCTTGGGCTTTGATGCCTCTCCCTTTTTTAGGTGAGGAGTGCATTTTTGGCGCTGGCACTGCCCGACTCTTCGCAATCGCCTTATCGGGTTTAGGAGCTATGACCGCCTCCTCGGGACTGTTAGTGACGACCGCCTCTTCCGTTTCCGATTCAGATTCGGAGATTTCCGACTCAGAGCTAGAAGAGCTGAGGTGAGATGTCGTTGGCCGCTCATTCTTGCAGTCTTGTATGGCTTGAACTGCCATCTGTAACTCTGTCTCCGCATCTAGATCAACTTGTCTTTCAACCGGTGGGATGATGACTTTCCCAACCTCTGAGGCATGCGTCTCTGTCTCCTCATCTTGATTAGCTTTTTCAAAAAGTGGGGTGATGGCTTTCCCAACCTCTGAGGTGGTATAATTTTTCACCTTCTTAATGAGACATGTTGAATGCGTCTTATAGAAAAACTCGTTCAGGTTTCCACTGACGAATTTCATACACGATGTGCATCCGCTCACCACAGCGACCTCCTTATGCTCTTCGGGAGAGTCGGGGAATTTATTTAAATGGCGTTTGAACTCGCCACCTCGCTTGACTTCGCCACATAGGCACTTTTTAAAATGAAACTTTGAATTTCCTCCCATTTTGTAACTTATGTATCTGTAAAGGATGGATGAAATAGAATTACTAACAGGCGACATTGGCAGTCATTTTTATAATCATACAGCTAAATTGTGAGATTGGTGGAAAGTGTCGAACCTTTGAATCCGTTACAGGCATTACTCAGAGGGGATCTTATCCCAACTCCAAGGCCTCGACCCACAAATCCAACCTCCCGCGGATAGAGCGTGCGTCATATCACTGTGTTGGTATCCGGACCCTGATTTTGACATGAAAACCAGTGGATTGTTTACAAAGGTTGATAATTCCAAGCCGAAGCTCGTCTCCCACAACTTAATAAATGTCTTAGTTGAATTCAGCAGGGTCGAAAACCCCAGAAAACCTCCAAAACCAGTGAATTTAAATTTTTCAACTTTTTAGCACTACTTATGAAATTTTATAAGTAGTCTATCACTTAGGGCAGGTCAATAGCGACCGAACCCTTTTTGAATCAAGTCAAACGGACTTGTAGAAGCAAAGTTACAAGCCTTTAAAGTTTTGGAGTCTTTTATGGCCTGGAGACGAAGGCCATCTCCTGGCTAACCTCTAAGTCTGACGGCTTAGCTGATATCAGCAATGAAATTTTCTAAGTCGGTTTCTTACAGAAACCCGGATTTGGAGCCGGAGCTCGGATCTGTTCACGTACCTCTAGCAAGTTATTAGTAAAAGTGATTTCTCAGTTGATGCTCGTGCTTTTATAGTCGGCCAATTGTCAAATCCTGAAAAATTCCTAAGTTGGAAAATGGGAAAAATTGGCCTTATTACGGTTTTCAATGGCATCTCAACTCACAACCCTGACTCCCATCCGTCTCAAAATTTCGGATCTAGTACATGTCAGTGCGGTCTGTCCACTGAAATAGGTCCGAAGCCTTGAATCGATCTAGTTTTTCGGTAAAAAATAGCCAAAAATGCGAAAAATTCATCATTTCAAAAAATGTGCAATTTAATATCTGAAGTGGTGTTTTCAATGAACTAGAAATCAAAAAGTCTGACTCCAATCAGTCTCAAAATTTCAGATCTAGCACATCTCAGTGCGGTCTGTCCACTGAAATAGGTCCGAAGCCTTGAATCGATCTAGTTTTTCGGCTAAAATAGCCAAAAATGCAAAAAATTCCTCATCTTGAAAAAATTTGAAAATTTTTTCTCTCCGATTGACTTGAAACTCACCATACAGATAGAGAATTTGACGGTGATTCCAAATCTGAAATCCGTTTTCCAATCCGATGCTTCGTTTTGACGCCAGAGCCCAAAACGTCCAAAATTCTAACTCTGTCGTTTTTCGCCAATCTCCCAAAATCTTAAATGGCGTCTCACATCTAAACGAAGACAGATATGAACAAGCCGTTTCTTTCAGTGAATTTGTCTCACTCTTAGCTTTCAAACGAGCTATTGCACGACAAAATCCGTCTACTGGAAGCCAAGATCGAAGCTAGCTCTCCCGAGGGGGGGGACGTCAGCGAAAATTTTTTCTCTCCGATTGCTTTCAAATTCACCATACAGATGCAGAATTTCACGCTGAATCCGAATCTGGCCTCCGTTTTCCCATCCGATGCCTCGTTTTGGCGCTACAGCCCAAAACGTCCAAAATTCTAACTCTGTCGTTTTTTCGAAAAATGTTGAAAATTTTTTCTCTCCGATTGACTTGAAACTCACCATACAGATGCAGAATTTCACGCTGAATCCAAATCTGGCCTCCGTTTTCACATCCGAGCACTGCTTCTACTCGAAACAGCCCATTTTATAACCCAACAGTCATCAGATTGCACGAAAAACAACACACACTATAGCCTCAAGACAACCTGGCGGTCGCCCAAGACCCCCACGACACTCTGTCGTTCCAGAGGGGGGGACGTCAGCGACCATTTTTCGATGGCGGCCATCTTGCGCGGTCCAGTGGTGGAGTTTTGCTTACTACTGCTGTATAAAGATGAAGTAACAAGAAAGTAACAATGAAGATAAACGTATTTCATTGCTGCAAATTGCAATGCTGTTATATTTGAAACTTCCTTTTTCATTATAATATTAGACTTAAACTATCAAGAACACAACAGACACGATAGTCTTATAATTACATGTAAGTGTGCATTACTTATTCATACATTTTATCATATACTAGAAATAATTTTAGCGTATGTTTGTGCAGTATGCCAAAAATTTACTTTCATTGATATTGATCAACAAATAAAACTGTTCAGGCAGCCGAGAGAAAGAAAGAGCATTATGCATGACAAGCGTATTAATATTTAATGAATTTTTAAAGCGATTATTACAGAATATCGATCTTTTACCAGACGTCACAAAAGTCTCGGTATTTGCATTTCGATTTGAAAATCACATACCACAGTTTCAACATTATGACTTGGAAAAGCACTGAAATAAGAGAAGCTATGAAATATTCTTCAAAAAAAAAAAGATTCATTGCGAAAGAATGGATGCGAGACAAGGTCTTTGCTTTCATAAAAATTTACTCCACAGGCTTAGTTCAAAAGTGGTCAGTGACTCAAAAGGACAGATTAAGCCTGATTAATAACGAAGCAAACCACAAAGAGTAGTGTGTACATCTCGGGATCATTGCAGTTCGTGAAGTTAATGCCGTGGTCCGGATCCGAACCGTGGTTCGGAGTTTGGGAACCTCTGCTCTATAAAATGTTTAGAGGAAGAAAACTGCTTTCTAATGGACCTTTTTTGTAGATTTTACTTTAATTTATGGCCGCCAGTGACGAGCTAGAGTGGGCAACTTGATTCTTTATTAGATTATTAGCTTACTGGGCCTACACAGCAGTTAGCCTATTACTTAGCATTCACAACGCATTTGCTACTGGTTTTCACATCATTTTCTGGCTATCGTAGAATTGCTTTTGCACTAATGACATGAAAGTTAAGCTTTCTCATCTCAGCACATTAGGCAGACTAAGCAGTAAACATCAATCCATGCTGTTCCTGCAAACTCTGTAGGCAAAGAATAAACCTTTATATCAGTATTTAGCAGAGCATCTGAAATAATCCGAATCTGTGAGACATATATGCTTTTTATAACGTTTTTGTCATCAACCATGACATGAAAAATAAAGAATGTATTTGAACAGGATAAGAAACCTACTCCTACTTCAGTTTTCCCACATGGGTTCTCCTTCCGAAAATATGAAGGCTGAACAACCAAATCTCCAAATTGTTGGCTTCATAGAATTTCATATTATATGTACAGACAGCAGAATTGATGGCCACTCACATCCTGCAGCAAGTAGTTTTACAGACATCATACCATGTTTCTGTCCCCAAATCGGACACGAATATTAACAAGGTCGAGTAAATAAATAAATTTGGAAATTCATACAATTTTCTCAAATCTCACCTTGTTTGAATTGCTGTGGAGGAGTGGCATCGATAGCTATGGTAATGAAACTGATAATGTGGATGGAGACTGGTGTGCTGAGCTTAAGTTTGGCTTTTTTGGGTAATCGGTGCTGTATACCAGAATATTTTGGATTTTTTGGACTTGAGTGCCGAAAGGTGTATGTAATGGCTTCAGGCAGGAGGCGCATAAGGAATAAAATGAAAACGTCACAAATCTCTCCCGAAACATATGTAATGCCGAATAAACACAAAGGTTTAAGTAAAAATATAATACAGGTAAAATCGGCAAACGTTTCGCGTCCAGACGCTTGGTCACTGCCTTACTAAATGATTTTAACAGTAGGTGCACCCTCGTGACGCCTGTTCAATTCTAGCTTACGAAAATCGATCAAACGAGATTCCATCAAACTTGTCTCAATCGGATCATGCACACACTTTAAGAAATTGATATTGAAGCTATCTATGTTGGTGCACGGGTTGCAAAATTTTATATGATCGCTCAAGGCGCTATGACAATCACGCTTGATGATGCTATTTTTATGTTCGTTATACCGCAAACGGAACGGCCGAGCAGTTTTTCCTATATATTTAAAATTACAAAATTTACACTCTAATTCATAAACAACGCATGATTTATCACAATTATACTTATCAGGAAGTTTTACGCAGATTTCACAATTGCTATGTTTTTTACACGGACTCTTTCTTTTCATAGCCTGGCGCAGTTTCTTATTTCCGGTAGTTACAAAGTTGATTTCTAATTTGTATCTACGAATGTTGTAATTAATTTTTCTTATTAAACTATCGCTGACAAAAGGCAACTTTAGTGTACATTTCCTACTTATTGATTTTGTATTATTTATGCTATCATTTGATCTGTGTTTATTTTTAGTTTTGTTGCACTTCCTTTTGTCATTGTTAGTATATCCGTTCAATTTTAAATTACTTTTACACGCTTCAATGTCTGCCTTCATGGCTTCGGCAGGCAAAGTCGCACTACTACGAATTTCTATGTCATTAACTTTTTGTTGGACAAAATTCGTTTTTACAAAGCTGGGTAGCCAACTATCTTTTTTAAGAGAATTACCGGAGGAGATCTCTTTGACATATTTCTTATGGGTTATTTTTCCATTATTTGTCCAAACCGCTAAATCTAGGAAGTTCAATCTACCGGTATGTGGAGATTCCACGGTAAATTTAATATTGTTGTCAATCGAATTAAAGGTCGTACTTATTAAATCGAAAGTGTCAGAATCTCTTTTGAGGGGACCTATTATAATGTCGTCAATGTATCTTTTATAAATAATGTTATCAAAATTGAGCTGAGCTCTAATGGCAACAATAGCTCTTTCTTCTATACTGTTCATAAATATGATTGCCAGTGGTGGGGCATAGTGTGATCCCATGGGAACATCCTTAATCTGGAGGTAACTTTGATCATTAAAAGCGATCTCATAATTATAAGACACGAATTTTAGCATAGTGAGAAATTGGTCTACAGTTATATCAAAATTATCTATCTGTGTCCAATGCTTATGAGCGAATAAATTTACAGCATCCAAAGCAGGGGCTATCGGAATCCTGGGGTAGAGATTGACCACATCTAAAGATATGAACATGCAGTCTTCACTTATCACTTCAGTATAACTTTTAAATATATCTATAAGTTCCAGAGAACTTTTAAATGTGCAGGTACAAAGTTCACAAGTTGATTCAAAATACGGCCGCAAATCCAATCAACTTTGTTAATAGGGTTATTGGTAACCGAAGCAATAGGCCTGAGAGGATACTGATTACATTCACTTCTCTCTTTATGATCTTTGATCAACGCGTAGAAATTTGAAGGTCGGCTTCCCGAAACATGCAAGCGCTGCAAATTCGATTTGCTCAAGTTATCTTTAAAAATATTATTTATCAGTGTTCACTTGCTTCTCTAAACTATTTTTCTTACTTTTATTGATTGGCTTATACGTGGATCTGTCTTTTAAGATCTCCTCAGTTCTAGCTATCATTTATGAGGCTTTCGTGACACAAAGTCTATTACTTTTATCGGTAGCTGTAATCATAGGGTCATTTTTGTCAAGAAATTTTTTACTGTTTCGCATTTTTTTATTGAAACTTGTACAGCGATCTTTGTGTTTGACATGAGACACTTCAGTTTTAACAGCTTCAATTATTTCTTTTTTGAACAACAGCAAATTGACTTCGTTTTCGTTATCCATGCAATTGGGTAACGTGACAGTACTTTTAAGAAAAGGTATGTTCATAAAGTCATTATTGCCATTGTCATTTCTACGCTCGAGGTTAAATTTCCAAAGCATATTATACGTCAGTTTTTCTAACGCTAATTCAACATCATCCATAAACTCATCGGAATTCAAGTTTGGTGGAATCCTGAAATTAGGGCCTTTTTGAGAATATCAATCAAGTCAAATGGTAAATCAATGTTCGTTTCGTTCGTGTACAAATTACAAGATGCGTCACGAGAATGTTATAGAAGCTTACCCAACTGGTACTGCGGAGAGACGCGGCAAAGATATTCATCTGCATACTCGAAAGGAAATGATGGCTTGACGGAAAGAGTCCGTGTAAAAAACATAGCAATTGTGAAATCTGCGTAAAACTTCCTGATAAGTATAATTGTGATCAGTGCGGCTCGTGCAGTTCAGCTAAAGTGGGGCGCAGTCCAAATTTCATTATTTAAGTTCATAAGCTAATGTGGTCTCATTTGCAGCTAACTATAGGCCTACATACTACAATTACTATTAGTTTTACATGTAAGCCTAGACTTATATGAAACTGTTTAATTATGACATGGCAAAATTGAATTGTTCCATTCGCTAACTGCGATCCCTTAATGATAAAGAACTATTTTTATAATAAGGACTCACCATCAAGCAAAAATAGAAAATATGTTTGAATTCGCAACAGGTTATTGAAATAAAAAAATCATTATAAAGCTCCTTCATTCAATTTAATTTCAAATTATTCGCAATTTTTTAAAGCTAAATCGGCTTTCAAGGCAAAAATATGTCAAACTATTGAGCAACTTTTTCATTCGAAATTCGGAAGGTTACAGACAAGGTTTTGTGAAACGTTAACGTGATTCCTGATGTAACCTTGGTGAGTCAATACTTCTTCATACGAATTTTTCTTTATTTGAAATGTTGAAATAAAGTCTTTCTTGAGAAAAATATTCTGATTGAATTCCAATCGAATCTACATGAGAGACGTACCAATTAATAGTGACCGAATGCGTTTCGACTGCAGTCTGCAATGCTTGCACATGTTTAATAAAATTGGCGTTAGCTTGACTTCCTAACACACACTGCAGCGTTACAACTAATAAGAATGCGCGAAACTGTACCATAGGGACATTGTGAGAGCGCCCCATCTCAGCACAATTTACGCGTGTGATGCAGCCAGAAATATTTGATGTATGCAAATGTATGATCAGCAAAACCTGTATGAAGCGAGGCGCATTTGCTGTGCGCCCCATCCACGAGGGATAGGGACGGTGACGTCTGCTGAGTCACTTGAAACGAGCTTTGATTGATGTTTGCGCATTCTTGGTTATTGGGCAGGTTGAGCCATTGACCGTTCAGTTAGCGTTCATTTAACTTGATGATGATATACATGTATGTAAATTTTGGTGTATTATCTAATGGAGGGCTGCGCCCCAGGCGCCCATATGGACGGGCCGCCGCTGATTGCGATAAATCATGCGTTGTTTATGAATTAGAGTGTAAATTTTGTAATTTTAAATATATAGGAAAAACTGCTCGGCCGTTCCGTTTGCGGTATAACGAACATAAAAATAGCATCATCAAGCGTGATTGTCATAGCGCCTTGAGCGATCATATAAAATTTTGCAACCCGTGCACCAACATAGATAGCTTCAATATCAATTTCTTAAAGTGTGTGCATGATCCGATTGAGACAAGTTTGATGGAATCTCGTTTGATCGATTTTCGTAAGCTAGAATTGAACAGGCGTCACGAGGGTGCACCTACTGTTAAAATCATTTAGTAAGGCAGTGACCAAGCGTCTGGACGCGAAACGTTTGCCGATTTTACCTGTATTATATTTTTACTTAAACCTTTGTGTTTATTCGGCATTACATATGTTTCGGGAGAGATTTGTGACGTTTTCATTTTATTCCTTATGCGCCTCCTGCCTGAAGCCATTACATACACCTTTCGGCACTCAAGTCCAAAAAATCCAAAATATTCTGGTATACAGCACCGATTACCCAAAAAAGCCAAACTTAAGCTCAGCACACCAGTCTCCATCCACATTATCAGTTTCATTACCATAGCTATCGATGCCACTCCTCCACAGCAATTCAAACAAGGTGAGATTTGAGAAAATTGTATGAATTTCCAAATTTATTTATTTACTCGACCTTGTTAATATTCGTGTCCGATTTGGGGACAGAAACATGGTATGATGTCTGTAAAACTACTTGCTGCAGGATGTGAGTGGCCATCAATTCTGCTGTCTGTACATATAATATGAAATTCTATGAAGCCAACAATTTGGAGATTTGGTTGTTCAGCCTTCATATTTTCGGAAGGAGAACCCATGTGGGAAAACTGAAGTAGGAGTAGGTTTCTTATCCTGTTCAAATACATTCTTTATTTTTCATGTCATGGTTGATGACAAAAACGTTATAAAAAGCATATATGTCTCACAGATTCGGATTATTTCAGATGCTCTGCTAAATACTGATATAAAGGTTTATTCTTTGCCTACAGAGTTTGCAGGAACAGCATGGATTGATGTTTACTGCTTAGTCTGCCTAATGTGCTGAGATGAGAAAGCTTAACTTTCATGTCATTAGTGCAAAAGCAATTCTACGATAGCCAGAAAATGATGTGAAAACCAGTAGCAAATGCGTTGTGAATGCTAAGTAATAGGCTAACTGCTGTGTAGGCCCAGTAAGCTGATAATCTACACTGTAAATCGCTCAATACCAATCACATACGAAGGATGCATACCAAAATATTTTTTTGGTATATTTCTGTATGATCTTGGTATATATTTGTATGCTTTTCGCATGTTATTTGAAGTGTGGTATGCTTTACATACTATAGCCATACCAGCACAATGTTAAAAGAAAGCATCAATCATGTCCAAAGTATCTTGATTTAAGGACTTTTGTCAATGAAGATCACACTAATGTTACTACTGTTCTGTAAGTAGTTAGATAATGACATTCAAGAGTGATACTTTTAATGCTGAATTCGATTTTAATACACGTAAGTCTAAGGCATTTCATGAATAATCAATAAGTATTCAGCCATCAACAATTATGTATCATGTAATTTTGAAATAAGGCATATTATCAATCCGAAGTAAAAACACATTATAATTCATTAAACGCAAAAATAGTTATGTTTGAGATATATAAGTCAACATGGTTGCTGAAAAGTTATCGTTAAATGAAATGATGTTTATCAATTTAGTTCAAGGAAATGGGCTAATTATGAGTCTTGTGAATGCTATAAGACAAGTTGCGAAGATGACATGCGGCTTTAATTCCACAATAAATCTAATCTAGTTAAATTCCATACTTTCACAAAGAAATATTCACGGCTGGTATTACTGGAAAAAAGTTATTTGTAAGTAGTATGTAGTATAACATATTTTTTGCCATATGACATAAAGCTATTCATACGAAAGACATACGAAACACATACCAATTTGCATCGGGTCTCGTATATAAAACATACCAAGAATTCGTATTTCAACGTAAAACAGCCAATCACAGTTAACATAGTTCGTATCGTTTACATACCAATCACATACGAAAGTAAATGGCCATTCGTATGAAAAACATACCAGATTTCTTTATATATACCAGAATCTCGTATCAAATGTTGGTTTCAAATTGTATGTAAACTTGGTATGTGTTTGTATGTAATTTTCGTATCCAGCGATTTACAGTGTAATAAAGAATCAAGTTGCCCACTCTAGCTCGTCACTGGCGGCCATAAATTAAAGTAAAATCTACAAAAAAAGGTCCATTAGAAAGCAGTTTTCTTCCTCTAAACATTTTATAGAGCAGAGGTTCCCAAACTCCGAACCACGGTTCGGATCCGGACCGCGGCATTAACTTCACGAACTGCAATGATCCCGAGATGTACACACTACTCTTTGTGGTTTGCTTCGTTATTAATCAGGCTTAATCTGTCCTTTTGAGTCACTGACCACTTTTGAACTAAGCCTGTGGAGTAAATTTTTATGAAAGCAAAGACCTTGTCTCGCATCCATTCTTTCGCAATGAATCTTTTTTTTTGAAGAATATTTCATAGCTTCTCTTATTTCAGTGCTTTTCCAAGTCATAATGTTGAAACTGTGGTATGTGATTTTCAAATCGAAATGCAAATACCGAGACTTTTGTGACGTCTGGTAAAAGATCGATATTCTGTAATAATCGCTTTAAAAATTCATTAAATATTAATACGCTTGTCATGCATAATGCTCTTTCTTTCTCTCGGCTGCCTGAACAGTTTTATTTGTTGATCAATATCAATGAAAGTAAATTTTTGGCATACTGCACAAACATACGCTAAAATTATTTCTAGTATATGATAAAATGTATGAATAAGTAATGCACACTTACATGTAATTATAAGACTATCGTGTCTGTTGTGTTCTTGATAGTTTAAGTCTAATATTATAATGAAAAAGGAAGTTTCAAATATAACAGCATTGCAATTTGCAGCAATGAAATACGTTTATCTTCATTGTTACTTTCTTGTTACTTCATCTTTCTACAGCTTAACTGCCTAAAAACATGTTAGCGAATCCCGGAATCCTGGTTAACTAATCCCTGGATTAAAAACCTCATTGATCAATCAATATTGATTATTCAGCGTGTGAGGCGACTGAGCGTGACATTCTGTGGTTTGACTTGACTGCGAAATCTTTTCGATCCATTTATCGGACAAGGTTCATAGCAGCGGCAGCTGGCATCTGACAAGACTGTGTGAATAATGCTATCGTTTGTCAACAGGTGCTCTACCGTCGGCAGCAAAAACAACGTACAGTCCGTTTCATAAAAAGTGGATCATCCTAAAATTTGACTAAATAAAATATAAGTATGATACAGAAAGCATTTTTCATGTTATTTCATGTCCCTAATATACTTAAATGTCCTCATATAATCTGATAAGCTATGATACAGAAACGGTTCTTAAGAAGCTAATATTTTGTGGCCCTACCCTTATTGTCAATGACATTACCAATTCGTCTAGGCATTGATTCGATGATATCGTTGATTTTTGACTGATCTAACTTTCTCCACTCTCTTTTTAACAGTGACGTAAGTTAAAATTAAAATTAAAGTGACGTGTCTCATTGCCCATGTGAGACGTCTTTTTGTATGCTGATCTGATAATTCGATCTGAGAGGGCCTCTTACAGCTCTTGAAATTCGACTCAATATGTCTTCTACGAATAGTGGACTTAGAAGACTTGCACATAGACGAGTCTAGTGCAACCATCTCAGTTAACGAGAGACTTGGATCAACTTTAACAAATCTTAAATTTAGGCGGTCTCTACGTTTGGATGTTTTGCGTGGACGGCCAGAGCCCTCTTTACGATAGAGTCGAAAATCATCATTATGCCATCGATGCACATTTGTGTAAGGGACATTTAGTCGCTTGCTTGTAGCTCGCAAAGAAAACCCTAGTTTATAGCAAGGCTGACACTTTGCCTTTTGTGAATGCGATCTCGTTATTGTTCATTTGTGCTTTGTATTGTTTTCAACCGGTAAGAGATAGATTTCTAGCTGAAACCCTAGTTGCCGGTCCATGGATATTTATGGATGATCGACATGCATGATTTACAGATGAAACATTAATGTCTTATGGATGATCATGCATGATTTATAGATGAAACATTAATGTCTTATGGATGATCATGCATGAATATTGGATGATTATCCAGGGAATATCGATGAATAACAAAATATCATCCATGATATATCCGTTGCCTAATGGAATTTTCACTCTCATGGAAGGTTAATCATGGTTAATGTGTAGGCAGCAAATGCACTGATTCCTGTGTAAGCAAACCAGTTAACAGGGCACAAAGTTATATACACACATAGCAGCAACAGTTCTACTTTTCTTATTGCCCTCCTGTTAACTTGCTTGTTTACACAGGAGTCAGAAGATTTGCTGCCTACACATCAACTATGATTACCCTTCCATGGGAGTGGAAATTTCATAACAATAATGCATCACATTTTTCAACGATTTTTCACATCGATCTGCAGTAAGTGCGAAGGTTTTTGACGTAGAAACTTAAAAGATGAATTCTTATTATTGAAAATGTAAATTTATATACAAGAATATGCATTACATTCGATGTTGCACAAAAATGGTTTAGAAAGAAAATATACGACACTACAATTAACACAGCAGTTTTCTTTTCATTACATGAAGTAATTTAACAAAGCAATAGTTCACCATTTCAGAAGTTCAGATGCGAAATGCAAAATAGCAAAAATCACTGAGGCATACCAGAGAATGAAACCTAGTTCACTACTACACTAAATTCATTTATTCATGTAGAAGCGCCTGACACCAACGACTATGAGTTTAAAATCACCAGCAAATATGAAGTTCGAGTAATCAGTAAAATTTCGGGAATCGTGCCACCTCGCAATCAACTGAAAGAAATCAGCAGTTTTATGATTGATTCAGTACATATGAGTAAATATACTAGAAAACTTACTGTTGTGACTGTGTTGACTTGAAATCGAATACTGTAGTAAAATTGGAAAGAACAGGAGAATACGACATATTGAGCTGAATGGAATCAGAGAACGGGTACCACTTTGAATAGCCGAATTGAACCGACCTGAGGTAAGATGAGTGATTGAGCTTAATGGGAAGAATTGGAGAACGAATGCTACCTTGCTATTGCTACCAACTGAAAGGAATCAGAACATTTATTTGATTCAGTACATATACACTGCTCGAAAAAAGTTCTGTTACACTTTCATAAAGTAAAACGTTTTTTTGATTGACTTTCATCTAGAAGGATTTTTACACATCAGGGACATTTATACGTTGCCTAAAGATGTGTAGTGTAATCATTTATCAGAATAATAATCAATTGAGGTCGTATGAATATAACACAGGCTAATTCATATGTTCAAAAAATAGCATTTTATCATAGATCGGTAAGAAGATACCATTTGTTCTGTCTTTGATACAAAACATACCGTACATAAAAGATGAGTAAATTGGTTGATCATTCAGATGATGTATAAAATTTCTTTTAAGAGATAAAACACTCAGCATCCGGTGTCGTCACTGCCGTCATCACGGTCATAGACGAAACTCGGTCGTTTCGGTTATAGACGAAGCTTTCCTGACTGGATTGACCAAGTTGCTGGCGAGTATTCGACTGACGATTTGAAGGAATGGTTTAGTGACGGTTTGGGTTATGAACACTAGGATGACGAAGGGATTGCTCAGCACGTGCACACAGAGTGAAAGTGAAGATGAGGACGATGTTATAGTAGAAAGAAACACCCTGTGACCCACGCGGAAGCCTAGCATCATATTGACCGATTCCTGAGTTATTTGCGGAGTGAGGGCTTGGCTGATCCCGTCAATACAGCGACATGTTTGGAATGGCGCAACATAGCGGCCGAGCAATCATTTTTAGATAAAGATGACGCTTTTGTACATTGTATTTCACGAGTTAGTAGTTTAATATTGTTTGACAACGATCAAATTTTGGTTGTTATTTTGAAGTAACTTTTAAGCATTAATTTTTATGCAGATTTGCATTGCAAAATATTGCAATTTATGTACAATGTCATTAAATAAAGAAGTTTTTCATCATATCAACACAGTAATAGTATGGAAATCTTGGGAATAGTACATGGACTTCACTAGCTATGTTTATAACTTTTAAGTTCAAAATTCAATTATCCGGATCGCTCTTTGACCTATTTGGTTTGGGTCGCCCGTATAATCGAAGATGCACTGCATATGAAGTAGTGTACACTCTATTTTATGACATATTCCATAACTACAGATCGGTGAAGTAACATGTAAAAACCGAGCGTCAATTAAGCGTAACAGCACTTTTTTATGGGTTTACTTGAATAATGATAACTTACCGTTGTAAGTATGTTGTATTGAAATTGAGAGAACAGGGGATTAGGAGAGATTGAGCTAGACTTCGAGAACCGTGCCACCTCGCAATCAACTGAAAGAAATCAGTACATTTATGTTTGATTCAGTGCATGTACTTTAATAATGATAACCTACCGTCGTGACTATGTTGACTTGAAATCGAATGGTAAAATTTAGCCGAAATAAGACGAGATATGGAGCCGAATAGAATCAGAGAATGGGTACCACTTTGAATAACCGAAATTGAACCGACGTGTGGTTAAGACGAGAGATTCGTAGGAGAACTTCGTAGGAGAATTTGATGATACCGAGCTCAACTTGAACATACTCCCATCAACTGCTTTACAATCCTGAAATCATTTAATTCAACGCTTAGGAGCAGTAGATATACAGATTTATCAACATGTCAATAAACTAGTAGAAAATACTCTTTTTATCTATCTTTTATCAATTTTACAATATGTAGTCGATCTTATATTTCGTCATACAATTTAACGCTATCAAATCTTACAGAAAATTACGCTTAACTTTCAGTTCCGTTCAATATTGGAGCAAGATCAATAGACAACATTTATTAAACAGTTCGAAATCCAGCTACCGGTATATCCATCATCAGAGAATACCTCATGCCCAACTTGACGTCATGAGCAAATATGAGGAGATATCTGCCTCAGACCGCAGTATATAATCCGATGTGTGGATATGACCAGTGTACCCTTCAGACTGTCCGTCAGAGACGAAACGCGTCGGGTCACTTTTTTTATTTTATTCAATAAAAAGTAGTAACTATCACGGAGTGAATCTTTTGTCTCAACGCAACTATTGTGTTTCATCACGGAACTCTCAGAGAGTCGAATGACTTCCAACTTTATCTGAGGCTTGGCCTGAGCCTCACTTGAAGCTCTCAGGGTCGTTCAGACTAGAGACAAACTTCTTCGTGGAGTTCATCTCGCAGACCTCGCTCAGATCGTTCAGGCAAGCTTGTCTCAGGACCTGTTCACACTATCTCTCGGCAAGCGTGCCGAGTCGCCCCAAACAAAATGACGGCTGACGAAGTTGGTGAGTCTCAGCAAGTAATTTGTCGCACCTTCTGTTTGATTGACATTTAAAACCGACGACGACGACTCCAATTCTGCGGTTTAATTGGATAGTGGCTGAAGTCTCAGATCTCAGCTCTCATGTCTGAACCTACCTTAATGACGATGTCATCAATTCTGAAGTTTATTTTAATATTTATTAGCATTTCATTGAGTGCTACAGCTCCATCATCATTGTGTCTTTTCTGTGAACTGACAACTATTCAGAAATTATTCCGTCCGACTGAAACCGGCACATTATATAGGTCTATTACAACAGATGGAATTATATATCTAATAAAAGGGAGCAATAGAAAAATATTTCAACTTACTTCATCATCAAAACTTTTCAAATGCACTGGAAGATCAGCGATCGTTATCTTGTTCATTTTATGATTCATTCTTCTCTCCATTAGCTCAAGCCTCTTGAACATGTCGGTATGATTCACCTGCATTGCTTCATGTAAGTCGTCTGAAAGTAAGTACGACAAATATTAATTAATAGCATTTAGTGAAGGTCGATATAATCTTCCTGATTTTTTTCATGATAGTTTTTTGGTTCTGGTCCTCAAACCTCTGGTCAGATGAGTTCTGCAATTGCGTCTGAGAAGCTGAAAAGCATCATTCACCATCAAGATTGAATTTAGTAATTCACAATGGAATACTATTCACACTTAATTGATATAATCAGGGATGCAGAGACCACGATTGTTAAAAGTGTTCCTTATATTAGAGGAAATAGGGTATGTTTAGCTGAGATAGGTGAAATTCACAGCTAATAACTCCTTAAAATGGTTGTTTAAAAATATCTAGTTCAATGATAATAATTCAAACCATGATATGTAACGTAAAGAAATAGTGAAACTCTACTCCGAACTCAACTCTATGAAAATGATAACAAGATAAAAAATAAAATATGCCTGTATGGCCATGGAAACAGTCGAGTCAAAAGTGAGACAATTGAACGTTAATGACACACTTCAACATTTCCTTCCCCAATTTTAAAAAAAATGTTGCAACCCAAAATCATTCATAACATAGTAAGTCCTCATTTATTGGCACTCTGGCCATTTCTCCTTTAACAAGTTCGGTGAAGGATATCATTCAGTCTAAAAACACAACTATCAACTCTATCAGCTGATAGAAATACAAGAGTGCTTTCATGTGCTACAAGGGTGTCCACACGATTTCTGAAAAAAATTCCATGTTTTCCTGTCCTTCCCTCATCTTAAAAGCCTTAATCTTAAGTATTTCAAGCATCCGATTCCATCAACAGCGCAGTATTATAGAAAGTCAGTAACCATTATCGATCCTATTCGCATTTACGAGATCCTAGTTCAGCAGAGGCAAGCTTCCAAGCTTCCCAAGCTTCTTAGCGCTTTCGATGTGCCCTGCAAATCGATTTTTCTTGAAAATTTTGTTAACAGCTAGTGTTGAGTGTAGATTTTTAAACAAGGAGGTTAAAGTTGTACCGTTGAGTAGAACGTTTTGTAGTAAGACGGTATATAGGTAAGACGGTAGACTGATACGGTATATAGGGTAGGGTAGGGCTGTCGGCCACATTTTAACATTTCTGTAAATCCCCAGTAACTCAAGTTGCAAATTTTTTATCCGAAATGTTACCGTCTTTGCAAATGACTGTAGAATGACTTGTAGAATGGCAAGAGTCGGCATTCACATAAAGATCAGTATGAGGATCAAACGAAGATTTTACCGTAATTTTCGAAACAGAAGTTGGCATCAAACAGATTATAAGCAAAACAAATAATGCTGCAAAACCATCAACGAAAACGAGTTCGAAACTAACTTTTCATTTTCTTCCAAACTTTGCTCAAAACGTCGTCAGTGTCTTCAAAATCACTGAGAGTGTTTTCTAATATAGTCGTTGATTCCGTCATTAATTTTGAAGATCCCCGGCAAACTAACCTCGCTGGAAATAATTTGTCGTACATCGTAAGGAAAACTCTGTCTCCCTAAGAGAATACCAAGAAATTATGATCTTCATAATACCATCTATTTATGATCTTCAGCTTTTGCTAAAAGCAACTTTATGGCTTTCAATATGTTTAACATGAAATAAAATATCAGGCTATGTAACGTTTTTAAGTGTTAGGCATTAAAAACAACACACACAAAATAAAAAAAACATAAACACATAAATAACCATACAAAAAAAAACAATAAATAAAAAACAAAACCTAAATACATACCTACCAAAATCATACAAAAATATACACACAATAAACCACTAAAAAACAATCAGACTAAATAAAATCAAAGGACAACACCCCCCCCGACCACTAAAACAAGACATACAACTAAAACAAAACAGCAAGATAAACCTCACAAAAAATAATAAGCAACAAATAAAAAATCAAAAAAAACAAAACAAAAAAAAAAAAACAAACCAAAAACAATAACCTAAAAAAAAACAACCCAAAATAAAACTAAGCAAATAGAATAACAAATTATATACCCAAAAACAAAAAACATAACAAAACCAACAAAAACCACAAACCAATAAAATTACAAAAAATAAACATCAAAACAAAATAAACAAAAAAACCACAAATACCAACACCTACTAACAATACCACAAACATAAAATCTGCCCCCCCCTTTTTCCTTTTCTCCCCAATTACTCCTCCTCATCCCTTTCTTCACCCTCTTCACCTCCATCTTTTACTTAAATCTCTTTCGCCCCCTCCATTTTTTTTCCTTACATTCTTCTTCCTTTTTTTCCCCATCATTATTGCACTGTTCCCCTTCCCACTTAATTTTTCCCTAAAAAAAAATAAAAAAAAAAAAAAAAAAAAAACCAAAAACCTATACAACACCAAATAAAACCATCACCAAAAAACATTGAAAACCAAACAAAACAAATAACCACAAAAAACTACAAAAAATTACATCATAAACAAAACAACACAAACAACATAAAAAAACAAATAACCTAAAAAACAATAATTTTCAAAAAAAAACAATACATTGGATTTACCCTCCTCATTCCTCACTCATTTTCTCGTAAATATAGGCCTAGTTATCCCTGTGATAGTTTTCTTAACTTAAATAGTAACTGTGATAATTCTAGAAATTGCCAGGAAAATATTGAATAGACTATAAATTGAGGGCCCTAAAATCTAAGTTAGCTTTCTATACTTCATGATTGTAAGCTTACCTCATTTTTCGTCAGGGTTGGTAAAAACCTACCCGATTTAAAAAAACCAAAAAAACTCATGGGTTATTTAAATATGTGGGTTTTCCCTTGGTTTTTTAAAATACAAGTACTTGGGTTTTTTAAATATTTTGAACATTGCTCTCATTTCCCCCTGTATTATCAATTCATTCGCACATCCCAAACAAGACAACTATTACTACTATCTACAAGCTAGTTTGATCGTATCGTATGATCAGTGTAATCGAAATCACATCGTAATCGTTACAGGTATCATAAAATCGATATCTTTGTGTATTATTATGAGGACTAGTTTCATATCATGAACTGTCGTTAGGGCACTAATGCCACTATTTATAATTAATTATACGTGGGCAATGAATCGATAGCCGCTATGCCTTCGCAATGCACATGCATATGTATAGCTGATACGATTTTCATATAACCTGATAGATGGTCTTTTACATTTTACCTAAATTTACCATCATTTATTCATAATTGAAAAATCCGGGTAACGAGATTTAAATTTCCTCTTGACTGTTGACTGTGTTATTTGTTGAACGTTAACTTGGATTATATATATATTTTAAAAAGGGCATATGTTAGACTTTATGAAGTTGAAGTCCATGGTTTGAGAGGGGCCCATGTATTTTATACTTGACCCCCCCCCTTCCTATTTGATTTTATTGCATTTTTTGACGAATCTCAACAATGACCCACATGATTTTCAAAAAAATCCGGAATTCCGGACAAATCCGGAGGATTCTCTTCCCTTAGGCATTGAGGAATGTCAGGTCAAAAATTCCAGTCATATTGCTTATCGATAGTTCGTCTTAAGAACATTTAAATACGACTGATTTAAAAAAAACAAGAAAAAGCTATTTAAATAACCAAAAAAACCCCTGGGTTTTTTAATATGCCTACCCTGTTTTTCGTAGTAGGCATACACAGGCCTATCCTCAGCATCAAGATTTTCAAAAATATAAACTTCAAGAATAACTTTGATAATTTAAGTAAACTGAAAGATAATATTGAGTATGAGTAAAAAACGAAACGTACGAACAGCATTGATCCAAATTTTCTCCATGATAAGCGCAATATTAATCGAAGCCATTTACCATATTATAATGATGGCGTTCATATTAGATTGCCATTTATATTGGAGATATGCATGAAAATAGTTCCAAAATGAAACGTACGAACACATGGAATTGCCCACATGTGGCCTACATGACTTGTGACAAAATTTTAAAAATTAAACAGGCTACATCAAATTACATGTTTATTTTATATCAAATATTGAGGCTATCATTCAAAATGACAATTTTTTCGGTGCAGGAGTGTGATCAGGATAACTGGTCATGAGTGATAGGCATGTAAGATCTCCCGTGAGATCTGTATACCATTCCTAAGCTGCACTTCACTTACCATTATAAATCTACGCCAGTACTAATTGGGTCTAGTTACTACTATTCAGCCAACGAGAAAAAACCGAAAATCCTTTTTTCCGGAAAAGTAAGTAAAGCCCTGTAGAGCGTATTTGGAAATACCAGAGTAAAATATATTGACCAACTCTCTGAAGTGCTTCAGGAGACTAAAATTTGCAAATGATAGTGTAGACTTTTTTTAGGTCATTTTTTGCAAATTTTGCTTGTATTATTCACAAAGATGACTGACCGCAAAATTCTTTTACACGATTGAATTCCTCTGATAAATTGCCTTACATACATACCAGTTGAATTGAAATCGGATAAATACTTAAGTGGCGAGGTCGTGATTTTCTTCCCACAAACTTCGTTCATGATTTTTTTTCGACAGATTACCTTTAGGCTATAACGTCGTAATACTATCCACGTATGTCGAATTTAACTATGCAGTTACAAAATCGGATATTTTTACCTGTAAGTATACTTGATGTTGTAAAAAACAAAATTAGAACCGAATTACCCAAGCCCATTCGACTCTTCTGCAAGTTTTACTGTTTTCATGCCCAAACTTAAAACACTCAAAATGAATTTTCTAATATTAGCTTATAAATTTCTTAAGTAGGCCTACATACACAGGACGTACATTCGAGGGTAAAAGGAATTTGCAACATTTATTTGAAAATTTATTAAGGTCATAAGAAAAAAGTAGCCGTATTCGACCCAACCCCCCCCCTAAAACAGTAAAATAAACCCATTTAAGATAGTATTATCGATTTGTTTCGGAAAGTTTGTTTTTCTTTAAGGAGTTTGCACTCGAAAAAAATCATTGCAAGTACATTTTTCTATCAGAACAGCCATTCCAAAACTTGTTGGTACACCTACTAGCCAACGGCTAGATTTAAATGTCTTGAAATATTTAAGATATGT
>CAJQUW010003422.1:0-23244 GCA_907163375.1 Prostheceraeus crozeri
CTACTTGTTGCTACCAATTGAAATTTTGCCGCTACTGAATTGACATCATAATGCAACCTACCGCTACGCTGAAGCGCCGATTGCTACCGGTATGCTACGTAGCAGAACCTTGTGCTACTCTAGCTACGTATCTGCTACCGGATGCCACGTAGTGCTACGGCGACGCTACGTACTTGCTACTAATCACCACCAACTGCTACACTGGCGCTACGCTACATCTTATCAGCCCTTATTGGCGAAAGTCCACCTCAATCAATACACAGTCCAACTTACCCACAGCTATGCAACTATGAAAATCAGAAGGCGATATTCCGGAATAGCAAAAAACAAACCATCACACAAACGATTCTATTCGAACACAGGCACACATTATCAAATGTCTTTACTCAGGCACTTGATCGTCTTCCACGTCACCCTCTACGTCCGGCAGCTCAACCCTGCTCCGAGAAAGTCATCTGGAGGCTTGTTATAGCCAGTTCCCCACAAGGACCTTGATCCTGGCATTTCCATTTTTGTAATGGAGTTTTCTCAATGCCTCTGAAAAAAGATGATCAATTCTTAAAAAGAATACTCAAATGCATTTGAGATTATAACAAAATAAAACTTAGTCTGATAGACAGTTAGACACCACTTAGTTTGGAATACGTGCAATTCGTACTAGAAAAAAGAATTTTCCTGTCTACTGATGCTACAAAGTTGGGTCAAGTTATGATGTAGCAAAATGCACTCTCTGATGAGATGCAACGTTTCAAGTTCATTTGTAAGCTTAGAATATCGAATTTGCTAATTTTAGCAGCTCTAACCACTTTGCAAGTTTTCAGTATAAGTAGTAGCTGCTTTGCACAATGCAAAAAAACTATGCGCTTTTTTGAATTTCTAAGTTTAGTTCCTCCCACATTCACCGAAATCATAATAACCTCGACTTAAACTACGCAGATTTTCATGGAGGTCGGACAGAACAGTAGACAGATAATTATAGAAACATTTTGCTATTCATAATTTTTTATTTCCTCCTAGTTATTCATACATTTGCTCCTTTATGCCTATTTCTCGGACATTTTTGGACATGATAATGATTATAGCAGATACTATGTAAAGATAGAAATAGTCCCTCCGCCAGGACGGGCTTTTGCATGGAACGAGACGAAGATGAGACTTTCAGCGAATGTTCTAAACCCTATGACTGCTACGAAAATGCGCGCCTGCCGAGTTCTAACGTGTTCCTTTGATATGCAGACAAGTTCAAAGAAAAAGGACATGCTAATTGAAGGAAAATCGAAGTTTTCGACCGAAATGTCGGTTTGGTGTGTTTTCCCTGACTATGCGAGATGTAGGCTATTAACTCAAGCGCTATAGGCCTAGTTTGTGGCAAGATATATCTTCTGGTCATGAAGTCATGTAATCATGTACTTTGCCTACCAAAACCAGAACAAATTTGGATTCAACAAGCATCTTAAGAAGGTAAACATGAATGAAATTTTGATCAAATTTCAGCTCAAACCTTGAGCATCTATAACCACTCTTGCAAATATCGCATATAGAATTTGTTCTTAACACGGGATTAGAACGCAATAGAAGACATATCATACCGCAAACTCGCATAGTCGGAGCAAGCACACCAAGCAGACATATTGGTCGAAAATTTTCCTTCAACTGACATGTCTATTTCCTTGATCTTGTCTGTAGATCAAAGGAACTCGTTAGAACTCGGAAGGCGCGTATTTTCGTAATAGGACGAGCCTCTGCATGGAATGAGACACATAATGTTATAACATTATGTGTCTCATTCCATGCAGAGGCTCGTCCTGGCGTGACCATAAATGGTATATTTCTATGTTTCCATATAGTATTTGTTGCAATCATTCAAATTCTATAATGGTCATATAACGAAATTTGCATACAAGATTCTTTTGTCCAAAGTTAGCATCTGTTAAGATTGAACGGGAGACCTCATGCCATTAGATGATTTCAATGGATTTTGTGACTATTTGAAAAATTGTTTTGTAACGATTTTATGTCATACATTTAATAACGCTTTGAGAGTGTCCGTTAAAAATTGTCATGTTTTTATCTGCAATTGTTAGTATAAAGGATATTTATGTTTTCACACAAGCATACCATGATGTAGCAATTAACCAATTAAAACTATCATGGATAATAATCAGATTTTCAATGTGTTGACACAATGTGATCAATAACTTGATAAACACAAATGTCTTCGTTTTCCTTTCATTCAAGTGCCATGTGCCAAAGTCAGTCAAAGTTATGTAACTTATATCGAGAACAACCTCGACCTCGATTAAAATCTAATCGAAATCACATAACTGATTTTTACCCATTTTACCAAGTGTGCTCGTCAAAAGGGGGAAACTCGTACAGGAAGCTACTAAATTTTGAATAATGTCTGATATCACTGTGCTAAATTTTCGGAAGAGCTTGATACAGAATCAAGTATGCTGAGTATCTACCATGCGTTCAAAAAGTCTTCCATACTTCATTGCTGATTTATATAAAAATGCATCATTGAAGAGTTGGAATGATAATTAAGTGATTATACAATGACAGTGATATGGATAACAATGAGATTTCTTTCATTAACTCAATTTAAATTGCTGCCACTTTTGAATTTGTTTTTATGCTACAAATTTATATATAATTGCAACTTATAGGCCCTATGTTTTACCATCATTCAGTTACGCCTACTTGTGTTTTGTTTAACGGTATGATGTTTGACAAAAATCTATTGCTTACATCTCTTTCAATTACTACACCAAATCGACATGAAAGAATTGAACAGAAACTGTATCCTACATTCAAGATTGCTTCAGAATTCAGTAAATTTTTTAAACCTCATTGAATATGTATCACTTCAATTGATCAACTTCAATTAATCAATTGATGATAATAATTATTTTTGAAATTGCCTCTAGCTTTCACAGGAATAAAACAAATTAAGAGATTTTTGAATCAACGTTTCGAGATTCTTTAACGAGAGAGAGACAAAAAATCACTAACACATTGCAGTCAAACAATATATGAAAAAGCGAATGAAGGCCTACACTAGGATTGTATGAAATATTTTACTCAATTAAGTTTCAACCGAAGAGCAAATGAAAAGCTTTATCAAGTTGTTTCATAATAAAAAATTTATATAAACAATAAAGAATGCCGGCATGCATCTCTAGCTTGCATGTTATAACAGAAATATTACAAAATACTTCATAATTGCAATTGAAGAGAAATGAGACAACATTATGAAAACGCCATTCAATTGCAGAGTACTTTCATTTAAAAGATGGTTGATTGCGGGTCTCGTGCATCATCACTTCCTTCGCACACTTGAAGCCCACTTTATGTATGCCTACCTATCATTGAATAATAATATAAAATTATTGAATGATCCATAAGAAAGGGTGGACAAAGGCTAATATTATACATGAAATTCAAGTTACGAAAATTAAGTCACACAAGCTAGCCGAAAGCCTTTTCTTACTTACTTATTAGCTCTAGATTTTCCTAGTCCGGAAACAGTCGCCTGACGAACTCGACGGTCAAGCACATGTAGATGCTGGTTCGAAGATATTCTCACACGAATTGGTCAACCTGAAATGGCAACATAACATGTGATATGATCGATTATTCGACATTTTAGGCAAATAAAGAGAAGGAGTGACCCGCTTGTTTTTAGCACAATGCCAAGAAAATTGAATTACCTCTTGTTCCTAGCCTTCAACATCATATGTAAAACATTAATTTTTATGTTTTAAAATAAATTGTGAGCATTACTGCATGCACATAATTATGCCTATTGACAAATGTAAAATAGCACATAAATTGTCAGTTTATTTGTCAATATCACGATATATAGTAGAGAATGCAATGGGCTTAACCATCAGTATTTTATAGGCCTATATGGAATATATGAAAACAAACTTAATCATTTCAAAAATTCCACTTTATCACTGATTTTGGTTTATAGTGCAAAGCCATTGCATCACAACTTATCACATTAGTGATGCACTGGACAATGCGTTTTCCCAATTCTTGATGACAGAACTGAATTACAAAAGAAGAAATTCATACTACACCTAAATTAATCATTCTATGTGGTTTGGCCCTAGACTGCTGTAGTTTTCGGAAAAGTCAAGTTGATTTAATTTACATCCGCCAGATATATTTCAAAAGTTCAGAGCTATTATCTTCAGGAGCAAAAGATTACGAGAATGGTCGTGATTCAAAATGATAGTGTTAATTGATCTGCGTGATATATGATTTCTTTGTGTATTTTGAATCACTAACATAGTAAATATTCTTGTATAGTATATATATCTTTTGCTCCTGAGTAGCATAGCAGAGAGCCATTGAAATATATCGAGCTGATTCAAATTAGATCAACTTGAATTTTCCGATAACCACAATAATTCTAGTGTTTCGATTGTTAGCGTCTGAATGAATTCTTTTGTACACCACTTATATACATGAAGCTCTTATTCCATTTAATTACATTTTAAAATATGGATTTGCATGCTGATACTTACATGTTGCGACGAAAGTAATCGACAAAGAAATATGAGAAGCATTGAGATCGAAACACGCAGTTGGAAAACAGCGACAAGTCATAATGCCTATGGAGATCAAGTAGCCTATGTTTTGATTGTTTCATTCACCAGAAGTTCTGCTCTGCTGATTTCGATTTTCACTGGATAAATATATAAATTTTCGTACATGTAAATCTATCACGGATGAAAAGTTGCTTTCGTTCAAGGAATTCTTCACCACGGCGAAGGTTGTGTTATTTAATCCATTTGTCACTCAATCTGATATTGTGCCCGATGAAAAAGACAACACTGAGAAAAGTGATCTCTGTACACGGATGAAGGATATAGCAGCAATGGCGTACGTTGTTAAAGTCCACACTGCTTTATTTGACGTAACATCATCATTACTCAGCTTCGCAATGCCATGAATTTAATGCCCGCTGCACGCTTGTCTATGGCTGCACGCGAAACGCGTCAGCGCATCATCGATCCACCTGTATTCTGTAGCTGTCGGCAGGCGAAACCGGACAAAGACGAATGCGGCCGAAGGATGGATAGCGATGGAATGTGTCTGCTAATGCGAGAAGGGCGGGGAGATTGCGCAACGGAACTTGACTGTGGTAAAGCTTTCAAAATCACTTCACTTCTGCAGATTCAGATGCAAAGCATGTGCTAAAGGCAAACTGAATTTACTATATAATTGGTTACTAGGTTGTCATACAAGGTGTCATCGTCATAAAATTAGAGCGGAGAGAAAAAAAATTAGCAGTTTTTTTAACTTTAAAAACTTTTTAAACTTAAGACTTAAAAACTAGCGAGCACTCAAAGATCATTTCATTTGAAGACATAATTGTGAAATGCGGATTTCTATCTTGTGAGATGGTGTGACAGTTTTTCCTATGTATAAAAATACTTTCGCATGAAAGAGACTATAACAATTATGTTTTTGATACATCAAATATATCTAAGTGCATAGATAAGAATAAGAAGAGAGACGGGATCGAACAAGGAGAAAAGGAGAGAGAGAGAAATATTAAGAAGATAAATTGGAAAATAACAGGGAAGAGAAAGAGTGAAAGGAAAGGAGAAAATGAAAGAGATATGAGGAGATATGAAGGAAAAGAAGTGGAATAGCAAGTGAACACGTTGATGAAGAAGAGAGAGAGAGATGGATGAAATGAGAGGATGGAGAGAGGAGGAAGCAGAGAAAGAGAGAGGAGGAAGAGGAAAAGAGAAATCGAGGGGAGGTTTATGATTTTTTTACTGCCACGTATACGCGACGTTTATTTTGCTACGTAGAAGCAACCGAGCAGCTACCGACTGCTACGTATCCACGACGCATTTGCTACGTAGAAGCAACCGAGCAGCAACGCTCCTATAGGCAAAACGTCAAAAGTGCTGAAAATATGCTGTAAGTGTAAGATAAGTACCAATAGCTACGTAGCTGCTGCGTACTGCCACCAACCAACTTGCTACGCTACGCTTTGGAACGTTTGGCACCGATTGCTACGTATCAGCTACGTAGGATTGTTAGCCGGGAGGATTGTGGTTTTAACGGTTAACCGCCGTCTGAATATGTAAAATTCAACATTATGACGACGACTCATCTTCGCCATCATTTTCACGCATCTTCGTCCTTTACACGGGCAATTCTCACACAACCAAGAAGAAAAGATTGTCTGTTATATTCAAGAACATATGACAACGAGAAATGCTGCAGATTGTCATTGTGCAAGGTTGGCAATTGTCAGAATACAACATCTGAAAGTCCAACAAAGCAACAACACGGAACTTCTTTACTCTCTCACGCACTTCCTCCATCCTTGTCCATCGCCCATATCCAAGCTCTGATCAGTGTAGAGAACAAGCTGACACAAACCTTTCTCTTCATGGTGATAGAAGGCCACACACCACTGATGCTTCTCTCTGGAACATTTCCTCGCGCAATTAATCCATTGCCAATTGAACTCCTTCAATTCTCTGCGTGCATCCTCCATCTTCTGCGTACTCATCTTTGTCATCAAATACAGCGACTGGAACTCTCCTGAACTCTCCGATTGTTTGCTGCCCCGGTGTAACAGTTTATTTTTACTCCCTGACAAAATTTACTCCCCCAGTAAATTTGGCCTAGAATATTCACCAGTAAATTCTACTCCCTAGTAAATTTAGCCTATCCGATGCAGTTTGACTCACTGATTTCAAATCTATCATTGTTATCCCACAAAACCCAGTTTTTGCTCAGTAAATGCGATTTTACTTTTTTGGAAGTCAGTTTGTGAAGTTAGCGGAACCATTTTTTGTTACTGACTACTGTTTTCTTCAATTCATGCTAGTCCCATCAATTTGAGGTTCCCAAGAACGAATCTGCAATCAAAATTGTGAAATTCTATCTCATATCAGAGATATCTAACTCCAAAGTCGTCAGATTGGTTCCACTGAAAATTTTGGTTCCGAGTAAATTTTGTCAGGGGGGAGTAAAAATTTCCTAGGCAAAATTTACTGGGGAGTAAAAATATCCTAGGAAAAATTTACTGGGGAGTAAATTTTGGCGGGAGTAAAAATTGACTGGCACATCGGGTCGAGGTTGACAGACGGGAGTGTACTTATTTTTCCCGTCAACTACACCACGGTTAGCCCAAAGAGCGACGGCGACGTAATCATGTCCTGACAAACTTGGTTCCGAATGTCTCCGCTCGGAATCACTGGAAAGCAGCTCAGTTGCACTGTAAACCGTAGACCGACAATTATCCTACAAAATTACTGACAAAATCAACCGACGATTGTCACCTCCAATATCTTACGATATCCGACGAATTTGTAGGTTCTCCACCCACATCGAAATTTTTTTTTATGCAAATTAACTAAACAAAAACTGTTAAATATTGAATGATTTTTTCGATTTGTGATTGCTTGACTTTTGGGCAATCTGTATTATTGTGTGGCAAAACCATGATTTATTTTGACATAATTTTATTAATTACCTACATTTTTGATAAAATTTAAGCTATAATTCATTGCTATACATTTTGTCGCTTTTTGTCAGATGTTGTAGGTGTTCAGTGGCAATCATCCTACAAGAACTAACAATGACCGACAAAATAGATTTTGTAGGATGAATGTCTGTCAATTGTCAGTCAACGGTTTACAGTGTGCTCCACCACCATCCACTGCCATCCACTTCTGTTTGTCCGCCTTTCGTGAAGAAGATCCGTCAAGCCAATCCAGGCATGATCAATTCCCAAATTTATGAGCATAATATTCACGATGAATACATTTCGCCCAGTGTCGCACCAATAGAGTTGGACGTTCGTCGTCCAATTGAGACTGTACCTAAACAGGAACGGTGAGGGGCAGCTTTGTGGCAGTCCGTGAGATATAAGGACAAAATGAGCGATCAGAAGAGAGCGGAGGTGCGTTGTAGAGAAGACATGTTGACGCTGAACATGTCAGATTCCGTGGGGCTGTGACTTCATCAATGGTTCTTGGTTATAGGATGATGCACCGAGTTGAGAAAACAATGATAGCATTACACTGAAGAGGATTAACAAACTAATAAGAATGGTTGCCCCATTATGTACAAAGCTTCATTGCTGATTCGGTGCGAATTCGCCAAATTTTGTGCCACAGCCCACAGGTAATTTAGAAACATCTAACATACTAGGTGTGTCAGAAAAGTATCCGGACTGTGCCTGCTGTTCAAGCAAGAAATAGAAAATCGATAATCCGGTTACGTAATTAGAGACGGGTAACCACTCTGTCCAAATGAACGCCGAATCAGCCATCTCTGCAGCCATTGTAAGCGTCTCGCAGGCGGTTGATTACAACTCATCGAAGTTATCTCGTTTTGTCACCTCTTAAGCGCGATGAATGTTTTCGACTGCACATTACGTTATGGCATTAGAGCAGCGAACGAATTTGAAATTCTTGGTCCGCCTGGGAAAGTCTCCTACGGAAGCATTCAAAATGGTGCAATTAGTTTACAGGGACGAAACAATGGCCCGGTCTTCGGTTTTTGAGTGGCACAAACGATTCAGAGACGGAATCGAGGAAGTGGAGGACGCCGCCAGGAGTGGAAGACCATCGACCAGCAGAACGGAGAAGAACGTTGATCGCGTAAGACAGATGATTCGGAATGATCGTCGGCTGACTGTAAGGATGATAGCTGACAGTCTAAGCATCAATCGAGATTGCGTCTGGAAGATCATCACAGAAGACTTGGGCATGCGAAAGATCTGCGCGAAGATGGTCCCGAAGCTGCTGAACGACGACCAGAAGGAGCGGCGTGTCCAAGTGTGTGAGGACATCATCGAGCGCCTCGAAACCGAACCGAACTTGCTAGCAAAGGTCGTAAGGGGCCATGAGTCATGGGTCTTTGAGTACGACCCAGAAACGAAGCGTCAAAGTTGCGAGTGGAAAAGTCCTGGGTCACCGAGGCCACAGAAAGCGAGACAATCAAGATCCAAAATCAAACTCTTGTTGATCGCCTTCTTCGATATCAGAGGAATTGTCCACGCTGAATTCTTACCGCAAGGTCAAACGGTCAACCAGTATGTCTACAAAGAGATCTTACGACGTTTGTTCCGATCAGTGCGTGAGAAGAGGAGACTTGTGACAGCTCGTGGATGCTTCATCATGACAACGCGCCGGCTCACAACGCTCTGAGCATTCGTCAGTTCTTGGCCGAGAAGAACGTCATCGTCCTTGATCAACCTCCGTACTCCCCCGACCTAGCTCCGTGCGATTTTTTTCTATTCCCCAAGCTGAAAGAAGTGATCAAAGGAACACATTTTTCGGATGTAGAGACCATCAAGAAGGCCGTGACGACGGAACTCTGCAAGACCCCGGAAGATTCCTTCCAGGAGTGCATGAACGCATGGCAGAAGAGGATGAAGAAGTGTGTCAGACTCGGAGGGTGTTACTTTGAAGGGGAGAGGGCTTAAATTTTTGCTGTATTTCAAAATAAAGTTTTTGTGAACACAGTCCGAATACTTTTCTGACACACCTCGTATGTAAGAAACCATTGTTAGGTTGAAACAAAAGAAATCCGGAGAAAGTAAGGATGGGATGGATGAATAGGAGACACTGATGCATTGTCAAGTGATATACGCAGCACAGGAGAATGGTGGTTGATTTGTTCATCGCAATTAACACATAAAAAGTGATGATTGAATAAATTTCACGTAAACATTCATCATTAGCTTCGTCTTCTATCGTCCATTATGAAATGCAGGGCACTGTCTCACCAAATGTTAAACAATTCTGTGTAAATTTATCAATAATGAGCTGTAATGAACGAATTACTAGAATCAGGCAAAGTATTCACAGAAAATTCCTGCATGTTATTTTCAAGTCAATTAAACTACCGAATCTGAAATAACAGACGAAGGCAATGATTAACCTTCAAACATCCAAAGAAGCAAAATTGCGTCTGAGTTCAGTGGCGTGTCAATACCCTGTGGGAACGCATCTTGCTAATATCAACAGATTATCTGGCGAGGTAGCGATTTTGTGGATAATTTTTTTAAAGGTTCATTTTCGTGTAAAAACTATCTCCGCATGTGAAAATGGTCATCATTTATCCAAAAACATGTGTAAAATTAAAAAACGGCAGGTGGCGAAAAAGTTGCTATAATTAGTTGGTAGATATTTGTTTACTAATGTGAGCTGATTTTTCGCCTACCGGCGAAATCGTGGATATTGTAGCAACTAATTAGTGGTAAGTAGTAATGTTCGTATATTACCTTCACATGAAAATATATTGTATACTCAGTCTGATCTGATAAAAAGGGATCTTTTTTTAATTCACGAAGGCTTAAACTAAAAAAAGTATTTATCTTCCATAAATGTCGCAGTAAATATTATGATATTATTCAAATATTTGTCATTGTTGTAAATTATTGAATGTCAAGAGATGTTATGAAATTTGATATAAGCGGATTCTCTATATTCTTATCATTATCAAAGAATGATAGTCTGCACTCAATTCTTAGATAGATTAGCCATATGTGGGGGATAGTGAGGAGGTGAGGGAGAAAATAGAGCCTCGGCTGTAGAGGCGGATTACTAAAGAATATAAGAGAGAAAGTCAAAGGTAAAAGGTGGGATATAGTCCGCGAATTGTCGCCGGCGAAGTTCGCCAGCGAATATCCCGCAAATATGACTGAACTTTAGCATGATATTCTGCAGCTGACATTCGCCAGTTTTTCGCAAGATTCGTTCCCTCAGGGTAAGGCCCCATGCTCTATAAGCTGTATTTTTTGATATTGTGAACTGAAACAAAAAATATCAATTAACGATATTTAATAAAGAGCTGCTCATCGATCATTTAGCACTTCTCAACCTTTCAATAGGTGACATGCCACGCTCAATTACGCGCAATTCACGCATAAACTACGCGTAATTACACATAAACCTAAACATCCGTGGGTATGCGGGACATTGCTGCAACATCTGTCGGCAGTCCTGTCATATAAACTTTGCGTCTCATGTGTCTGCATGTATCAGAGGCTAAACAATGTGATAGGACCTCAATTTCATGCTCAGGGAAGACAGAACATGCTTAGCGGTTCATCTTAAGACTGGTTTATACTTCCTCCGTATTGAGAGCGGAGACAGCTCCTGAAAACGCAGACATCTACGTTTTTGATATCATGATTTTTGACCCTCCGTTTCATGTCTGCTGATAAAAAAAATACAAAGATGTCT
The DNA here is from genome assembly GCA_907163375.1 of Prostheceraeus crozeri. Classification (NCBI taxonomy): domain Eukaryota; kingdom Metazoa; phylum Platyhelminthes; order Polycladida; family Euryleptidae; genus Prostheceraeus; species Prostheceraeus crozeri. Next base: position 11,244 of record CAJQUW010003422.1, read on the forward strand.
CCGTTTTCGCACAATATTTCCCGGAGATGTGTCCGTATTTTGTGAAATTATTCCCGGAGACGTCTCCGTACAAGAAACGGAGGAAGTATAAACCAGCCTTTAGCGGTTCATCTTAGTGGTTCAAGCGGCAACGCAGACAACTGTAGACGACGCGCAAACTATAAACGCTCGCCCGCGCGTATTCATAAACATTCCCAATGTTTTAACAGCATCAGATCACGTGATTTCTGACTCTTAGTGCAGCGCGTATGTACGCGTGTAGAAGAATAGAATGTCCTTAACCACGGATGTTTGGAGTGCTCCGTAATTACGCGTGATTTACGCGTGGCATGTCACCTAGTGTTTCATGCTGCGTACCCCAAAATAGAAAATCATAGGAATTTCCATTGAGGGAGGCGTATCCTCACTTATAAATAAAAAAATAAAAAAAGCAAGAATTCAATCATAATTATGCGCAGAAAATATACAAAATTCGTAATTTTATAGCAGAACAATTTGTCTCGGCGTAGTTAGCGAGCACCTTGTTTGCTTATCATTAGTGTTTGAAGTGTGGTAACTCACCATTGGTAAATTACCAGTAAATGACCGATTTTCGGCGTTTTCTGATTATATTTTGCTACGACAAAATTTCCAATACAGTCACAAGTTATGACTGCCTTTTAATTTGCATATCAATAGTTTGAGAATAGCCTACGCTTGAACCATATGCAACTTCTTTTGATTTTCACATTAGGTAGCCTTGAATTGAATGCTATATAGGCTCCTTGAAATTAGTAAGCGTTATAGGCCTACCGGTTGACGTATGCGCGTATAGGTGACAAGTTGTATGTTTGTAGGCCTTGCATGTTTTTGACATAACATTTCTTAATTGACTCGGGAAATGAATATGCTACAGGGCACACAGCTACTTCCGTAATTCAAGGATCGATCGAGTTCAACGCTATTATACCTGTAGTCTAAGCTTAAAGATGCCTATTGGAATAGAGCGTGTTTAAGTGTCGAAAAACTATTTCTCAGGTGGTATGTTACAGAATGTCTAGCATGTCTTATATAATCATAGCTTATGCATCTAGCCTATGCATCAAACCAGAGATGCATATGAATAAAATGACGTAGATGTTGATACCATCCGCTTTGCCATTACCAAAGAATGTCTGAATTTATCAAATTCCACGATAGCTGTTGTCTCTCAAAAACTCGTTTGAAATCTTCTAATTCTTGGTTTCTCATTGGTTGAGACGATCGCTATAGTGATGCGATAGCCTAGGATATTTTTGCAATTACTAAAAATACTATCCACAAAAATAATGAAGTCGATTTCGATCGTAACCCGCTGTGTTAATTTCGTTCCTGAAATTTCAGTACAAGTTGCTGTTGCCGTTATTTTCTACCTGAATCACTTAACGCAGGCCTATTCATTAGCCTATAATTTGTCAATTTCGCTAGTTTTATAAATTGTTTTGCAAGACTGACCAACATTTAAATATTCTGTGAAAATCAAGTAAATGTTGAATACGTCATTGACAGTCGCATCGCGTTAATCGATAACATGAACAAGTTTTGGAATCAAGTTCCTCATCAAGAAATTGAAATGAATATGAATTCGTCAAATCATTTAATTCAATTTGTCGACGTCATATTGAAGGATTTAGAAGCTCCATGTTTATGGTGTAAATTGCTACAATTTGCGTTGGTCAGGGCACTTGGAGGCTTGTCATAAACCATATTTCAGAAGATAGGCACTTCATATTATGAACAATAACTAAACTGCGATGCATTGGACAAATTCATACAGGCCTCGGACAATGTTTCTTAACTTGAGAAGGTGTGTACAATTTCTGCTTAGCTAAGAAAATTGAAATATGATTTTCACAAAGAATTGCATCACAGAAACCGTGAAAATTTCATTTAAAGTTTGTTGAAAAATGTTTATTGCAGGCTACCTTATTGTGGTGTTTATACCTTGACAGATGTAGACAATGAGCTCAGTGCTCATTGATCGGTCACTGGGTCTAGGTATAGCGACACGGAAAAATTGGCAGCCTCATTATTGTTTAGGGAGATAGCACATAACTCACAAAATATTATAAATTTCGCATGATGAAACATAAAATTGTGAATTTTGAAACGCAATTTCATCTTAATATAATTTCATTCGAAATTTTAGTCAAAACATTTATTTAGTAAATTGAGGTTAATTGCATGCTAACTTATTATGCCATCGGTAAATTAGATATCGAATATCTTGAGACTTTTTCATACAAAATATCCAGTAGATAATATCGCTTGTTATTGCTCATTTGGGCTGCTATTCTGTAGTATTTCTGCTTCTTTTCGAACAATACCTTACATCCAAATCTTGAATTTAATTTTAGACAATCAATATCAAAACAAATGGCCGAATCAGGTTGCGATAGAGTGTTGCATAGAACCATTTTTTGCCGTCAAAGTTTTGATTATCAGGTCTGTTTGGATGAAAGATAAAAAAACTCTGAAAAATGTCAATTTTTCATTTCTTAATCGCAATTTATATGAAAAAGAATCAGACGCTAAGCGAAATTCAAACCTTCACCAGAATCAGATTAAGCCAAACGTGCATTTGGTCAAATTTACAAATTCAGAGCATATTGGTGCTCTATTTGAAGTTATAAGGGCATGAACATAAATTACCAGCAATTTACCGGTAAATTACCAGAAAATTATCGGTAAAGCAAGTTAAAATAAATTACCGGTAATTTTTGAGGACTACTTATAATCATTACTATGGTGGAGAATTCGGATTCGCATAAGTATGTGGTTGAGGTCGAGTTGGTGGCCGCTAATTAGCAACGGTTGCTTCAAGGCCAGATGATGACAATTCGATTCGGAATGCACACAAAGTTAACAGTTCAACTGATCCATGAACAGGAAAGTTATCAAAGTGAAAATGAATTATGATAAATCTCCCATATTATGCGTACCCCTCAAAAGTCCTTCGCGCACTTCCAAGGGGTACGCGTACCCTAGGAATTGGGAACCCCTAATTTAGCAAATCATAATTCCGGACTTGGAGACAATCAAAAATAAGCTTCATCTGAAAATGATCATAAAAATGCGGCACTCAGCTCATATAAAGCTTTTATCATAAGTTTAATACATATCAATCCACAAATGATACTACAATACTTGAGAAAAATAATGTCCGCTGTAGTATGACTGCCAGAAACTCAGACAATTCGGTAAACTACTACCCGTGTACATCAAAGTAAGTATGGAATCAATGGTCCATTTGAGGCGACAGCGATGATATTACTTTTTAACCAGCACTTATTAGCAGTTTTATTTGATATCGCAATTGACAATAGAATTATTGAAATATGGAATGGAAGTGAATGTCAAACTATGAAACTCGGAGAAAATTCCAAGTGCAGCTGCTACTTTTATCGGCAGTGCTTCCTTAACAGCTTTGAAGAAAAGAATGGCTCACCAGCAGATATTCGACCTATTGCTGTTGGGAACGTAATTTGTCGACTTGCAAGCAAGTGTATTTGTAATATTTATAAAGATTAAGATTCTGCGAAGAAATATCTGTCACCGTGGCAGCTTGGCGTGGCTGTTTCAAGTGGTATGAGAACATTATGCGTAGTTTGAGAGAAATGGTGAGATTGCATTGGGATGACGATGACTTTTCGACATTGAAAATAGATTTTATGAACGCATTTAATCCTGTTTCTCGACAGATTATGTTTGATGAAACCCTCGAACATTTCCCAAGTCTCACTGTAAATCGCTGGATATGAAAACTACATACAAACATATACCAAAATCACATGCAATTGGAAGCTAACATCTGATACAAGATTCTCGTATGTTTGCAGAGATCTGGTATGTTTTCATACCACATCGCACTTACTCTCGTATATGATTGGTATGTAGCGATACGAACTATTCTATCTGTGATTGGCTGTTTTACATTGAAATACGAGTTGTTGGTATGTTTTATATACGAGACCCGATGCAAATTGGTCTTCATTCTTATGTGTTTAGTATGAGCAGCTTTAAGTCACTTAGCAAAAAATATGTGTGTATTGCATACTGCTGTCAAACAACTTTTTTTAGTAATACCAGTTGTGGATATTTTTTGTTTGATACAGTGATATTTAATTAGATTTAAGTGAATTTTATGCTACACGATGTTGTCGTCATTGCTACTTGTCTAGCAACTTTAACAACACGTTTAGTTAGATCTACCTTATGAACCAAACTGATAAACATCAATTCACTTGAACGATGGCTTTCGTGCAACCATGTTGACTTATATATCTCAAACATAACTATTTTTGCGATCATTAATTATAATGTCTTTTTATTTCGTATTGATAATATGCCTAATTTCAAAATTACATAATGCATGATTGTTGATGGATGAATACTTATTGATTATTCATGAAATACCTTAGACTTATGTGCATTAAAATTGAATTCAGTAATGAAAGTATGACGCTTGAATGTCATTATCTCACTACTTACAAAACAGTAGTAACATTAGTGTGATCTTTATTGACAAAAGGCCTTAAATCAAGATATTTTAGACATCATTGATGCTTTCTTTTGACATTGTGCTGGTATGGCTTTAGTATGTAAAGCATACCACTTTTGAAATAACATACGAAAAGCATACAAATGTATGCCAAGAGAATATAGAAATTTACCAAAAAAATATTTTGGTATGCATCCTTCGTATGTGATTGGTATTGAGCGATTTACAGTGTACTTCCTTATCTGACAACATTATTTACGTTATATATATATATATATATATATATATATATATATATACACGTATGTATATATATAGTATGGAATCAATGGTCCATTTGAGGCGACAGCGATGATATTACTTTTTAACCAGCACTTATTAGCAGTTTTATTTGATATCGCAATTGACAATAGAATTATTGAAATATGGAATGGAAGTGAATGTCAAACTATGAAACTCGGAGAAAATTCCAAGTGCAGCTGCTACTTTTATCGGCAGTGCTTCCTTAACAGCTTTGAAGAAAAGAATGGCTCACCAGCAGATATTCGACCTATTGCTGTTGGGAACGTAATTTGTCGACTTGCAAGCAAGTGTATTTGTAATATTTATAAAGATTAAGATTCTGCGAAGAAATATCTGTCACCGTGGCAGTTTGGCGTGGCTGTTTCAAGTGGTATGAGAACATTATGCGTAGTTTGAGAGAAATGGTGAGATTGCATTGGGATGACGATTACTTTTCGATATTGAAAATAGATTTTAAGAACGCATTTAATCCTGTTTCTCGACAGATTATGTTTGATGAAACCCTCGAACATTTCCCAAGTCTCACTGTAAATCGCTGGATACGAAAACTACATACAAACATATACCAAAATCACATGCAATTGGAAGCTAACATCTGATACAAGATTCTCGTATGTTTGCAGAGATCTGGTATGTTTTCATACCACATCGCACTTACTCTCGTATATGATTGGTATGTAGCGATACGAACTATTCTATCTGTGATTGGCTGTTTTACACTGAAATACGAGTTGTTGGTATGTTTTATATACGAGACCCGATGCAAATTGGTCTTCATTCTTATGTGTTTAGTATGAGCAGCTTTAAGTCACTTATCAAAAAATATGTGTGTATAGCATACTGCTGTCAAACAAATTTTTTTAGTAATATCAGTTGTGGATATTTTTTGTTTGATACAGTGATATTTAATTAGATTTAAGTGAATTTTATGCTACACGATGTTGTCGTCATTGCTACTTGTCTAGCAACTTTAACAACACGTTTAGTTAGATCTACCTTATGAACCAAACTGATAAACATCAATTCACATGAACGATATCTTCCATTCGTGCAACCATGTTGACTTATATATCTCAAACATAACTATTTTTGCGATCATTAATTATAATGTCTTTTTATTTCGTATTGATAATATGCCTAATTTCAAAATTACATAATGCATGATTGTTGATGGATGAATACTTATTGATTATTCATGAAATACCTTAGACTTATGTGCATTAAAATTGAATTCAGTAATGAAAGTATGACGCTTGAATGTCATTATCTCACTACTTACAAAAAAAGTAACATTAGTGTGATCTTTATTGACAAAAGGCCTTAAATCAAGATATTTTAGACATCATTGATGCTTTCTTTTGACATTGCGCCGGTATGGCTTTAGTATGTAAAGCATACCACTTTTGAAATAACATACGAAAAGCATACAAATGTATGCCAAGAGAATATAGAAATTTACCAAAAAAATATTTTGGTATGCATCCTTCGTATGTGATTGGTATTGAGCGATTTACAGTGTACTTCCTTATCTGACAACATTATTTACGTTATATATATATAAACGTTACATATATACGTTATCTGACGACACGCATTTATTGGATCACTTTCGTCTGTTCATGGTGTTCATCAAGGAGATTTCTTATTTTCTATTGTCTTGGACCGACATATTTCATCCATGGCTGAAGACGTGCCTCAACTTTCGTTTCATTTTCAAAACAGAAGGGACGTTGAAGAGGCGTCTTCTTGGATTGGTTTGGAAATAAAGTGTAGAAAGTGTGAACTGCATGTATTTTCTCGTTTAAGTCTCGACACATTTCCTGTTGATATTAAAAAATCACATTCATCAAATTTGGAAATTTTGGGTGCGCCCATTGGAGACAACTTCTGTAGTACATTCATAGAATCAATAGATGAATTCTAAACGCACGACAGCTCCTCTACAATCGAGGCCATCCAAACATCGACCGTTGAAGGCGCTGGACGTCGAAGACCTGTCTGCCATACTTTCAACTTTATTATATTGGCCTAGACTAAAAAGGGCAGTTTTAATTACCTTGCATAACTTCCTCAGAAAGATGATCTCCCGTCACCTGATCAACTACACCTCCTCTACAAGTTGCCAAAATTAGATGACCCACAAACTTCATTGGTATTACTCAGAAACTGGAGCTGTTTTTGTAAATTGGCGCATATTGCACTCAGCACGCCACCGGAAAATACTATCCGTTCTTTAAGAATATTTGATAGTGACACTGCTAGGAAGAGTGGGCTGGACTTGAGCTTACGCAGAGTTCTTGGTTGTAAGCCCAGTTGGGAATGTGCTTTGGTGGACTTGGCCTGCGTTCTCTTTCACGATATGCCGCCGCCGCTGCATAAATCGCATCTGTATATGTTCATCAGCAGTCAAAAATGTTTATTTCCAAGAACATTGGAAAACAGGAACATGTACGCTCACATAATATGCGCAAAAACATAACTTGATGGCAGAAAACTGTGAATCAACGAAACTTAATGGCAGAAAACTGTGTGAGAGCAATGAACTTTCATCATGAGAGGACACTTCAAATGCGAATAATTATTTAATAAAATTTAAAAATACATCGATTTTCGGTGAGCGAATATCTCAGTCAACACTATTAAGGTGTGTTGAAGAGTCAGGTTTCGACATTCTATTGAATAGCGTTTCTCCAGCGCACCAAAGCCGGCATCGTTCTGTGGGTTCACCAAATGCTTCTAGTTGGCTTCGTGCAATGCCCTCTGTTGTCCTCGGTCTACATCTGAATCCCATGAAATGCAAAAACTTTTGAAATGGTGGTTTGAATTAGATTTGGTTTTAGAAGGATTCACTCAAAGATATTTAATATTATGAAGGGCTAGATAGGAAATAGATGTGCTTTTATCTTGTGTGCAACGAAACCAGTGAAAATCAGCTGATGTTGCATGAATTTGAAAATATTTGTAAGCGAGCAACAAAAATTCATTTTCATTACCTCTTTTTAGTAATTACAGAACCAAAACGCATTTTAATAGTAAATCAAGGAATTTTTGTATATGTCTGAAAACAGCGTCCAAATTGCAACAAATAATAGTCTATTCTACTGTTTCAGATGTCTTGCAAAACCCATTTGTAAATAAGAGCACCCTGCTGATACAATTCTTTCAATTAGACTTCATTGCATTATTTTATGTGAGTTGATTATTAAATCTGAAGAGCGCATGTTTTATAGCAATAGCACAAATGAAAAACAATAGTTTCATTCTTAGATAAAAGCAGAGTGAAGTTCACTTACAATTCACCTAATACATGAGTAAATGAGTTTTCTCAACAGAAAAATGAGCCGCGTCTTTACTTTTGATCATGCAGATTGTTTCTTTGTAATAAGCACGAAGCCTGGCCATATGGTTGCACATGTACATCGTTGCTGTGCCCAACGTTGCCAGGCCACGCCAAACGCGATTGACAAGCTTGGCAATAATCTAACGTGCAAATGTAATTTTGTGGTAAGAAATTACCTGATATAACAGAAAAAATATATATGAATTATCAGAAAATTTGATATAAAATTGGCTTAAGCTAATAAAAACAAACAACATATATTACGCATGTTATACAATGCACACTGACAACATCTTTGACATTGACAGACATCCGATGATCGATTCCACTTGGACCTAAAATGCCCTCTGTGAATTATTTGCAATACATGGATCGCTGTTGTAGTTTCAGCCTGGTGAATAACTCGAGGAGCGCTGTTGACATGGTTTAGCCTTATTAATAGCCAATTGCTCAGTGTAATAATCGGCTTCTCACTGAATTTGTTAATAGTCATGAACTCTACAGAGGGAGTTGCGTGTTTATCAACTCCCTTTATCAAGACTCATCAGTCTTTATGTGAATATTTTTTCTTCCAAATTGATAGTACTGCACTAAATTGCTGTATCACCGCTCTCATCTTTAACAATTTTTTCAGAGAAACTACTGAAAGAATATTCTTAAAACTTATCATATAGTATCAGTGAATTGTGTTTTACATCATGTGCCATTTCCAAGGCTTTTTGTCGCATTTCACACCGTACAGCCGACAAAACAGCAATTTCGCCCCATTGCCGTAATACTTTTTTTGCCACGATAAGGACCGTACTAAAATGGGTTCAAATTTAGGCATCTATTACTCATCTATTCCTTTTAAACAATTAAATATCTTTGGATCCATCTGTCCGACTTGTCATTCTAGTAATATGACAGCTTTAGATCAGCTCGGTTATCACGCACTGACATGCAAGTACTGTCCAGGCGTTGTCAGCCGTCATAATGCACTGAGGGACTGTATTTATCTCTTCAGATTGAACAAGGAGGAGGAGAGGGCACTGACCATCGCTGTCCGGCTGACATTTTGCTTCCGTGTCGGTCAGACGTCGACACTCGACATTACTGTTGTGCAGTCGCCAAATCAAACAAATAGCGAACACTAACACAGAGAATGTCGTTGTCGATGCTGAGATAGGAAAAGTTGACAAAAATAAGGAAAAATGCAACGAGCTGGGCCGGCATTGTCTTCTCTTGTCTTTTCCCGATTGTCGTGAAGACCTGCGGCTCATGGGTCAAGAGGGCAAACGACTATTAGTCTTGAGTGTCGGCGAGGCTGTCCATAAGATCTGGACTCACCAATACTCACACAACTTCAATGATATTCGTGCGCCTCGCGGTGACTCTCATGCCTTCTAATGTGAGAGCCCTATTGTTGCGATCTGAGACGCCGGTTTGACACATCCAACTTTCTTTATTTTGTCATACAATAGGTTTACATGATTTTTTGTACAGTATATTTTTATCTTTGAGTATTGTTGTGATTTGTTAAATGTAATAAAGATATAATTGTTTCATCCAAAACTGGATGAATCAGCAAAAATTACATGGCTATCCAAAATACCAATCATCGAGCAATAGTATTCGTCAAAAAAAGAAAATCAGAAGATATGCTTAGAACTCTAATACTTGAACCATCCCTGTTGTGAAATCATAGGAAATCTTGAGGACCCAGGGCAACCTTGTTGTTAGGCACAAAGAAAAACATCCGTTGCTGTATAAAGCCAATGCATCTCACTTACCATCGGTAAGCATGTTCACGGAATGAATATTACAATGAGAGATCGACCTGGTTAAAAATCAATAGGGCTTAACATAACTATGTACCAACAATTTATAGAAAGAAATCACTACTTATACAAATAAGAGGTAAACGTCCACCTTTCATAGTGTCCTCGAAATTGATTCAGACAATTTGAGAATGTATGGGATCACACATTTCAAAGAAGCGTTTCAAAGAAAAGCATCCAATGTCCGACAGAAGCTTTACACATTAGAAGAAACCAGCGAATATTAATGGATGGATGCATAGGTAGAGAACTGGATGTGTAAGGAGATTTTCTTTTGTCGATCACTCAGGTATAATGTCATAATCAAATTTTGGTATTGATGTTTTGTTGTATACTTGCCTGCATTTGTGTCTTATACTGCAATGTAAACTGTAGGGCACTAATTTAGGTACGAAGCCAGCCGAAATTTCGTGCCAGTTAGCGCCTAGTCAGTGCATTTCTAGTGCCTCGAGGCACCAGTGGGCGCCACTATGCACTAATAGGCACCAAACCAAATATTTGTTTATTTGTTTAAATCGAAGGAAAAATCAATGGGCACGAACTCGGAACTATGAACTTCGTGCCTACTCGTGCCGTGTGTTGGTTAGAATTGATGCCTAAATTTCGTGCCTAATTCAAGCAAAATTTCGTGCCCTAGAGTTTACAGTGTGCAATTATTCGATTTGCAAATATGCAGCTGTTTTATCCATTGTCTGTTGTTGCATGTTATTCTCTAGTTTTAGCCATGTTGCGTTTTTGGTTTCTTAAGGGTTCCATATCTCATTGTTGTGTTGTAATGTACCCACCCTTGAAGCCTCTGCTTCATTAAATCATGTGATGTTTATGATTGCCACTCCATGACCACTGACATTTCTTTTAACTGCATCTGAACTGCGCATTTTGATTTCACTTGATGAAGGCTTCGGCCAAAACTTTGTGACTTTAACATTATTATTAATATTATTGTTTACATAATTAATTAATTATTAATTAATAAGTTATTAATTAATAATAATTATGTCTTACTATTAATTATTATTAATTAGTTAATAATTAACATTATTAACATAATGTGTTTGGAAATTTCTTTGCACCGTTAAAGGTGACTTTGTTTCATGATACCACAACACGCATTGTGCTTTCTCTACCATAGACGCCATGAACACTCAGATCCGTCAATGTCGAATGACTCGAAAGACAGCAAGCTAGTCGCTTTATGGAATGAGATAACAGAGAACAATAACAGAATAGCAAATCAGTTAGTGACTCATTGTCGATCGCATAGACATCTCATTCATTTCTGATTTTTAACAGCAAACGAAGACAGTGAGGTGTATTGATTTTTTAGTTCAATGTTTTACTGGATAAATCCTCATGGCCAATGAGATGTCTTTTCCTTTCTAAATCCAAGTTTGCTTTAAGAAATGACAGAAAAGATGAAAAATACAAAAAGTAATTTTTTCCTGTACTCGATTAATGATATGATGCATAAAATGCATCACAGATAAAACTTTGGCGTCTAAGTTTCAGAATGATATCAAGAAAACACTAAAAATTCCTGTAAAACACCTTTAAATTGATTGTTGTAATCAGGGAAGGAATTTATGCTCACGCTGTATAATATTTAGATTATTGGGGAGTTTCCACATTTGATATAAACACTTTGGTACACCCTGCTGTCTTGACTGGAAGACGTGGAATGTTCTGTAGATAATTACGAGTATAGTCCTCTTATGTATTTTGTGACTTGGTGGAATACAGTATAACCCGTTGTGCTATTTCATTTCACACAGACCTCTCACCTCATCAAAGCAAAATAGGTTTATTACTTTGAACCCCGTCTTTGGACAGAACTGTCTTTCCACTCATGCGATGAGAGAGCTCTTGCATGACAGCTTGCAGTACCATCAATTTCTCAGTTGACGGCCGTTATCTGCACTGATTGTCAAGCATCAGCAAATATTTCACTGAATCACAGTCCTTTCATCAGAGTTTGCGAACTCTTGCCACGGGCGGCGGACAGGGACGGTTGGCAAGCAA
>CAJQUW010003423.1:0-155219 GCA_907163375.1 Prostheceraeus crozeri
TGCAAGCCCATCTATATTGGCCAACCTGTACTAGATTACTCTAAATTTGAAATGTACCAACTCTTTTATAAAATATTAAAACCATGTCCTCTCGTAAAATAGGTTCGTTTGTTGGGTGGTGATACAGATAGTTTCTTCTTAGGTATTACCACTCAAAAAGATTTAAATTTTAATGAAGTAGCTAAGTCATTAGAAAAACATTTCGACACATCTAACTACAATCCCACTCATCCACTCAATTCCATACAGAATAAAGCCAAACTTGGTTGTTTTAAGGATGAAGCAGCAGGAAAGGAAATAGATGAAATGATTCTCCTCCGTCCTAAAATGTATTCCATGAAATTAAAAGAATGTGCAGATAGTATTAAGCGTGCTAAAGGTATATCAAAATCCATTGTTCACAAAATGAAACATCGCTCCTATAAGAAGGCCTATAAAAATAAAACTATAACGTTTGTCAATATGACAATCTTAAAATCTCAAGTTCATACTGTGAAAACGCAAACGTTCAAGAAACGAGCACTTTCAGCATGGGAGGATAAGAGGTGTTGGATAGGACATAACACATCTCTTCCACATGGACATCCTGACACAAACATACCTCCACCCAAAAGAATAAAACTCACGCTACCACATTCAGGAGATGTATTGACATAATCAACTTTAACTCAGTATTTTGATGTTGCTTTTTGTAGATATACATGGTTGTTTTATGTATCGCATGAGATCGTTTCTTCCTTGTGAATATATGCCTACAGTCAGCCCATTCCCCCTATATCTGTGAAAAGACTTTTTCATACACATATTTTTATTTCAATAAACATATCCCAATGACTTTACTTTGTTTTCCGAAACACTAAAGTTACGAGGGATTTAGTATCTTTGACATGGATGCACTCATGTAGACCATTTGTAATTTTGATAGAAATGGAGGGTATAGTTTGTTTGATAACAGGATGGTAGAAAATAGGTCGAAACATCTTCTCGACTATTCCATATAAAGCATCCTTATCATGAATGAAATCACGTAAAATGTGTTCTTTTTCCTCGCCAACAGAAATAGGTAGAATCAAATCACTTTGAATGTAAAGGTGCTGTTCATGTTTATCAAGTGTCATTGGTGTTTCTATACCAATCGTATGCGCAGCAGTAAACATATTTTGCAGCATTGAAAAATCAAAGAGTTATTTCAAATTTTTACTCAATTGACATTGAATGTCATCACCCAGTTTCAGAACAACGCGTTGATTTTCAATTGAAAACGAAATGTGGTGTGTCTTTACATCATATTTACTTTTCATCACATGATTCAACTTCCGTTGTATATAAGGATTTACTACATGAATGAAGCTTTCAACTGTATGATATAGACGCGGCATTATATTGATAGCAACTTTAGATTCTTGATAAGACTGGTAAATTTTCTTGATGCGATCACCATAGATGTCCACCCACCATTCATCATTAACTGAATCAGCTTTAGTGTAATATTCATGAGAAGCATACACCACACCGCTTCCAATAATAGGTGTATAATGTCTTACAAAATGACGCAAGGTTGGAGAGAAATAAACTGCAAGTTTGTCATTATATTTCTGAATAACCAATTTATCTTTGTCCGCCATAATTTTCTCTCCATACTTCTTACCCACAGTCTCATTCCATCATTTTACTAACTCAATAAGTGATAAAGGTTGAACACCACGCTTTTTCAAAATGATGCGTTCTTCACATTCTACAACATCTTCATCAAATATTTTAAATTTATAATGAAATTTGTTGATTCGATTTGAATAAACTTTTTTAACATTTGCAGTAGCAATTGACGTTAGATGTAGTCCATGGCCAAAACCGAGATGTGGATAGAATTCATTATTCAACCTCAATGTAAGACCTTTAGTAAAAGAATGAAAGCGAAGGAACTGTCTCCCACTCCAATGATAGATAGTAAACTCATAAATTTTCTGATCCTTATTCTTCATGATGGAAGTATTACCACTATTGAACGCCTTAATAATTTTCTCATTCCCAAATGGAGCATAATAATCTGATTTTATCTGAATCCATTCATAGTTCCACTTTCCATCTGACGTTAAATTGTATGGAAACTTGAATGCATTATTCATCGTTATTCCATCATGGGTGCGAGGAGTCAATACCATTTCATCCAATTCATTCACATTCTGAATATTGCTATCATAGCAAATACTAGAAACGCCAACCTCCCATTCACCTTCTAGATGTAGTGAGCAATTTAATTCTACTCGAAAGTCTGATGGTTTATTATTAGGAAATTTATTCATAGAAGCATTACTGGGGAAGTAAATTAGAAACGAATCTCTATTTTCACTTTCCATACTAATCACATTGGAAAAATATATTAGCATACTTTTGCATTAACTCTTCATTCGGAAATGGAGTGTGATACTTGTTACAGCATCTTTATGAAAAGGAATCAACGCACCAGCATCGTCATAAATTGCAATATCAATTTGTGGGATGTAGTTTGATTTCAGCTTTGTATAATGCACTTTCTTGAAAGTATGCTCAGATAAAATACTGCAGCTTTTTGGCTGGTATGGTATCATTGCTAGCAATGGAGCTTCAACATCTCCCACACGTACATCTTCACCAATATTGGAATATATCTGAAAATAGTTAATACGACGCGATAGCGACATGTCTGCGCTAGCTTTGGTTACAGTACCACTTTTAAAGATATTTTGATCAAAACCCAAACTGTCCATTAGAGTTTTATCCATAATTAGTTCAATACCTTTTCCACTTATAGTGAGAGACAAAACACCTTCTTTTTCAGAAAATGAAATATGTTGCTCATTAATCACTTCATTTAAATAATCTACAACCAATTTAACTGAAGTAATAATGCGAGGTATCAACACTCTTGTTTCATGTAAGATACCACCTAAAGGCTCTACACACTTTCTGTAAAAAGATACGGTCCATTCTGTATCAAATTGATTTGACCTTTCACATGGCAAATGTTGCATATCAAATTTTCCATGAACAGCTGCAGAACGATGTCGTGAGAACTGATGAAAATCTTTTGAACAAACTAATACTAGATCATCATCATTTAATTTACTTATTGCAATATGATTAGATGATTTGATATAAGTCAATGTTGCCACTTGTTTACCATCAACTCGAAGGAGATAATTAAATTTCTTCAAATAATGTTTCAGGAGTCATGTTTGTCTTTCTTGGCTTGATCACAATCTTCTTCACCAACGTCTTCTCATTTCTTGGAATAAGATCTACATAATAAGCTTCCTCTCGATATATTAACTGTTTATGACCACTTGGGTGGTAATTAACGTTATAATTATCATAGCTTGTTAAGGCGCTAGCGAGGTAACCTAAATCATTTCTTAAACTTGGACTTAAACCAACAATCCAATCTTTCTCAACTACATGATGTACATAATTATGATCATCATTGTGCGGAGTAAATTGGACAATATGTTTACACGCTTTATTCAAGAAATCATATATAAACTTTTTACATGATAAGAGATCTTTCTTTGGCCACTGTGGAATGTATACTCGGCACCCCTTTTCACATTGGTAAGCAGCTGTGCGTCTCATATTAATAGTCATCACCTCATGATCAAAAGTATAGACACAGTTGCTATGAACAAGTTGAGTGACGCCCACTTCCCACTTTCCATTTAACTGTTGTGTATGATCAATGGGAGTAGAAAAGAGTGCGGCTCGATTACTAGCAAATCTATTTGCGGCCGCATTGCTAAGCAAAATATGATAAAACGACATTTTTATATTGCTGATCTGCGGCTTTGCATAACATCATGAAGACTTGGATTTTGGACTCTCTACAATATATCAGAGTTGATCGTGATGGAAACGTACATTTCAAAAATTCTCATGGTCATACATCAAGAGGTATTACATTAACATGGCGACAATTTGTCAACCTCAATGATATCATGAGGGATTTGGAATATTTTGAAACATTAAGATTCATCTCCTTGGGTGATCAAGTTTGTCTTCAACGTTGCAACAATGAAATTCAAATCTGCCATTCTCATTCCGCAAACTGTTTCTCATTTCGCAAATACAATTGGGAGAAGTATAGAAGATACATACATCGCTCCATCATGACATTTATTCGTCGTGAGTTCATCGCCCTACTATGCAAATCTTAATCAGACATGGCTACCACGCACCATGAGTTGGAAATTAGATTCCCTACAACGTATTGAAACGGATCATGATCGAAACGTCTATTTGAAAGATTCAACTGGAAATGTAAGAAGAGAGTTTGCTTCATCTTATCGTCATTTTCAATGTCTACATCATATCATGAAGGATTTGAAATACTTCTATATGAAAAGACATTCACGTATTGGAAATCGCATCTGGTTGCGCGTCAACAAACGGCGAATTCAACTGTATCATTCCCAACTTCATACTAACTTCACATTTCATCAAGGTAGTTGGGAAAAGTATAAAAGGAAGGTACATCGCTCAATTTACTCATTTTTTCATCATGAAGCGCCATCGCTACACCATCGTCAACATTCTCCGTCGCTTCAGACTCTACACCAAAATCGATCTCACAACATTACACCAACACCTTCCAAACAGCAAGTATTATCCGGGCCGACCTCAAATGTTAGTGGTGAAGATTAACAATTCACGGAATCTTCAACTCTTCCCAAATGGAACTGTACAGATTCTCGGCGCCCTTTCTCATTCATCGGCGCAGTCAATGCGCTTAGAGCTACTGAGACTACTACGTCGGATATGGAAGAGGGAGAGGTGTGTGATGTCGAATCGGACAATATGGTGATCTCTACTCAATTGAGTGAAAGTGTATCATTTTTGAAGATTCATACCAGCAGTTACAATTTGTGTTATGAACCCGAACTTTTTCCTGCAGCTCTCATTAGTTGTTGGCTACCTGTGCATGTTGCAATCTTCCATAATAGTAAAGTGATCATTACTGGACTAAAATCTCATGTACAAGCAAATGTGATCCTAGACTATCTCATCGAGTATGTACGTACCCAGCGGATTGTAAAATAAAAAACAATTTTTCCAACATGATGTTTTTATTTCAAATCATGATAGAACTTACAAATCATTTTTTCATTAGAGGATGGACTACATGAAAAGTTTTGAATAACAGATACAAATCGAGATACATGTAAACGTTTTAAGATGAAGTACAGTACAAAAGCACCACACGTTGATGAAAGTGGATGTTGTAGTATGCGTTCATTTCGCTGATATTGACGCGTATGTTTTCTCAACCACTGCTGTGTTGGTATATTTGGAGGTTGAGCAAGAGAGTCAAATAGTTCACCACGTCGGTCTTCTCCAATAAAGATCGCTTTCCAATGCTCACCGCCTAAATTCTGCGAATGAGTGTTTAGCACAATAAAGATGGGATAGTGATTTACTGCAGGTGGTAACGCATCGAGCGAATAGACATTATCGAAAGCTTTCAACGTCGCTTCATCTGCATTACACTGCACTTTAATCTGAATATCGTCAGCAGTCAACCAACTCATTAACGATTATACTGAAGAATCACGTCACGATACTTTGTAATTTCAATGTTTGAATCGAAGACTGCATAAATTAATACATTGATCGTCTCAGGTAGTATTCTTTTGAACGTCAAATCCAAACGAATATTATGAGGCACGTTCGCTTGACGATAGGGTGCACTAATATCGCTGTCAGCAGTCAAATCAAATGCATAAGCAGTATATCCACTTTTAAACTCTTTCATAGTCAGTCCGTTGGTGTCATCCGTATTGTAAAAGCCAAAGACATCCATAAAATCAACATAACTGCTCATAAATTGATCCGAAGCAAAATCTGGTTTGTAGGGTGGACCAGGATGACTCACACCATTTACACGTAAAGCAATTTCACTTAACTGATTGTGTTTAAAATTGAAAAGATTCTTCTTTATATTACCATTAAATGTATCATTTTCAACCATTGCCACCATGAGGAGCTTCGGTGCTTCCGATAGAAAGAGGCCATCTTTCATGAAACTCTTTTGATCTTTCGGAATTGTAAAGGTGAGAAGCTTTGTATGCTGAACGGGGTAAATGGCATTTTGGCGGTTAAGACCTTCAGCATGCCCTCTAATGACACTTGGATTCGGTACTACTCGACGAATGTAAAGTGCAATATCTTCCACATGAATTCTAAAATTGTCAACTTTAGCAAATGCATTCAGCGCAAATTCAGGCTTATTCAATGTCAGCTTGAGTCGCATGCTGGTATTACAGAGTAAAAACTGTGACTGTCTAAAGAAGTCTAAATTCAGCGGACCATATAGCTGACATACTTTACTATCTTTAATCATAGCAGATCGCTTTACAAAGCCCCTGTTTGTTTCAACATCAAATTTTCCTGCTACATCTCTGTACCATCCCATGGCTTCCATATGACTTTTTTGTGCTGCTGGATGAAACTGTGATACATGATTGAAATATGATTTATAGGGATAATCGCTTTGACCACCTTCCACCTGCTGCTCTCCAATCGTTAGAGAAACATCGCGAAGTAATGTAGTCAATGGTAAATTGCTCAGTCCAACTTTATGTATATCGATAATAGCAGTTCCATCTGCTTGCTGAATTCTAAACCTCAAATCAACCATCGCATAACTCAAATCTATGTAGTCATCACTACCACCAGGAATAACAAATTCAATGGGGCCAGCATTCTCAGCTGTTCGAGGATGATAATCTACAATACTTGAACTAAGAATATCTGTCTGTATGGCTTGTTGATCAAACAAACAAAACCGGAAGTTTTACACTCCATGATTAGAAGTTATGGCAGCGTCGTCGTTTAGCGCCTGATGAATGATTAGAGCCTCTGCGACGTTTGCGTGAATGCCTTTTGACTGAAGATCGCACCTTACCAGCTCCGCGATGTTTCCTTCTTCCTTTATTCATTCGTTTAGGCGATTTCTTTCCTTGAGTAACACCAGCAAAGGTCTGCTTCAATGTTTTTAAACCGCGTTCCTTCCCACGATTCAACAAACTGCTCTTAAAACTTCTACCTCTGGAAAGATCACTAGCAACATCACCAGCAAAGCCAACGGCATTACTTAAAACATTTCGTTTTAAAGATCTACCGACATTGGATATGAGAGGTGCTACAACAGATTTCAGTGCACCAAGTATGCTACCTCCACGTTGGCGGCGAGCGCCGATGTAAATTTGTCCTCCACCACTTACATAGGAGGGTCGTGAATAAAATGAGGCAGTTGGATTCATAGCTCAAACCCTAAACATTGCTAGTTACAACTTTGCATGAATCACTGTCGATCACTTAGATGAAAGATGTCGGCACGACGCATCCAAGAGTTCATACTTGAAGGATAACCAGCCCATTTAACAAGACACCATCCTTCACCTTGCCGTTTTTTACATCGGATGATTTTCTCTACCAAATATGTTTCACTTTCAGTGACTACCTCAATCTCATCGCGGTAAAAGCTACCCTCAATTTCTTCATTATTGCAATCTTTCAACTTGTAGGTGGTGGGAGAGTCTTTTTGATCAATCCTTGATACTGTAAATACCTCCTCTGTCCAATTCGGAAGGTAATCTTTAGCAAAAACACTATTCACTTTTCAGATACGAATTTTATCACCAATTTTCACATCACTTTTCACATGAGTGCGTTTACGTTGGAGTGATTCGCGCACTTTATCTACATTGTCAGCATTTACATCTACTGGTCTGAGTCCAATAGAACGATGGATAGAGTGATTGTAGGCATGGAGTGTATCTTGTAGAACCTTTGTCCAATTTTGTGTCAAGTTGGCAGTAAAATGTCGCCACAAGCGATTTTTTAATGTGCGATTAAAGCGTTCAACGAGTGCAGCTTTATAAGCACTCTTCACACTGAACAACTCAATGTCATGCCTCTCAAATAATGTTGTCACATGCTGATTGTCAAACTCTTTTCCTTGATCACTCTGAATTCTTTTTGGAATGCGACCTTCTCGAAAAATTGTTTGAAATGCTTTTGCTACTCCTTTCCCTTCTTTAGTTTTTAAAGGTTGAGCCCACGCATAACGCGAGAAAATATCAATGACGGTTAGAATAAAATTATTGCCCGAGTTATGTTTTGAAATGGAGGCAACATCACACAAATCTGCTTGCCACTGTTCATCGATGTCATGAACAATATAATGGCGGGTGCGGTACTTCTTTTTCGCCTGTTTGTGGAGTGTATAGGTAGCCTGACCCTTTAACCATCGTTTCACTTGTGATTGTGGAAGACCACTCGCTTTTGATAATTTCTTGATCGATGCAAATCCTGCTGGATGTTTTACATCATAATAGATTGACTTCAAACGTTCAGTCGATGACGACTGACTCTTTTTCCTCCTTCTCATCTTTTTGCTTTCTTGCCTTTCTACATTACAACAACTGCAGCATTTAGCTTTATCGGTTTTGCGATCGTGTTTACATTGCTTAGGGGTTTCATTGTGAGAGTTGGCGCAGCAAGTGCAAGTGACAACGACATTCACCTCTGGCGGCTCATTACATGACAAGCAACACATCTGCTTCATATTAATAGTCTGAGAACATGTATTTCTTGGGAGGAGCTGTTTTACGTTTCCCTTTTACTAGTTTTAGTGGTGGCGTAGATCTACGTCGAGTTCTTCCTCTTGTTTGCTTAGTGAGTGTGGGAGGGGATGTAGCAGGTGACGTCTTAAACCAATTTGTTGGCATTTTCATCGTCTGAAGCATTGGAGCAGTAGCCACTGTTGAATCAAGTTCTTTCAATGTCTCATTATTCAAAGCAAATTTTGGCACATTATGCTTTTTACATAGTTTAAGAACGTATGTCCAACCAGGTGGAACATAGCCCTGACGGCGCTTTCTACGTGTCGCATACTGAATCAAATCTTCATAACGTGAAGCATCAATCACTTTATTTTCATCTGTAATGATTTCTCCTCTATCATTTACATTGAGGTGAGGTTCAATACTATTGAAAAGAGATATGGCATGTGCGCGAGATGCTAAAGGTGTAGCAGTCGATACAGAGTCACGCATCTTATTCTTCAAGTTTTTCAATTGCTCAACAGTTTCCGATTGTAATAATACAGCACGATGTGGATCCTTGATGTGAACATTTTGCTGATAATCTAATTATTTCCTATACATTTGATTTGCAAGAGGTTGCTTTACTTGCTGCATGGCAGTCAATTGTACATATTCATCCTGAGGAATAACAATCATGCGAGAATAAGAACTCATAGTTTGTAGATAATCATGGGAGTTTTCAAAATATCACTTCGAAATCTAAATTCTTCCGGACACTCTTGCGTGAAGTCAATGAATAAGTAACCGTGTGGTTTTTCAGTAGCTGCTTGAAAAATTTCAATTAAGGCTTTTGATCCTCTTGGTGCAACTTGTCGCGCTAAAATTTCAAATTGACTTTTATCTCGCGGATTCTTGAAAATAGCATAATAGTGTGTATTCAGGTTTCGTGCACGAGCTTCTTTTCCATCAGGAAACAAATTTTGTGTGATATAGATGATAAAGCACCTTTTATGATGTGCTGCGCGAGTGAACATATCTGTAACATCTTTGTAATTCTTACTTTCTTTTAATAGATCATCCAATACAACAACATCATTAGACTGAAGTTTATCCACTGGAATAATTCCTTCATGTCGAATAAAGTTGCGACTTTGCAATTCCTGAAACAGCGACGGTTGATAAATACCATAACACCAAATCACTCGATTGATAGGTTCCTTAAACAACTCCCTTCTTTTATCCAATAAATTCAGCGTGAAAACAGTTTTACCTGCATGAGATGGACCTGATACAGTCAGAACTTTATCACATTGAAGTCTGAAATCCATTATAATACTTTGAGATTCAACATTTGCATAATTAACGCTTAGAGCCAAAGATATTACCCAATACGTTGCCCACGATAGGAGCTAGCATCGGTAGTAACGCTGGAAGGAAACCGCCCTTTTGTGTTAGAGTTTCCCTCTTTCTTTGAAGGGTGAATTTAGGATTGGAGATGAAACGCAATTTCGTAGCATGTCGCTTAAGTAACTTTCGTTGTTTTGGTGCTAATTTCTTCGTCCTCAACTTTCTCACATGAGAAATAATTTCACGAATGAATTTATCGTTAGCATGTCGTATAGCATTGTATCGCTGATTTGCTTTCATTCGTCGGAGAGCTTGAATGGCTGAAGAAAACTTTGAAGACTTTTGACTTTTACGTTTCGCCATTTTCCGTGTTAGTCTTTGCTAAAACCTGTCTTTACCACATTTGCATAGGTACTAACTATTGCGGCATAAGTGACACTCGAAATGAGCAATATCACAGTGGTTACATTTGCAAAGTTGAATGCAATTACGTATGAAACAGCGTTGACAAAAAGCATGCTTACATCTCTTGAAGATGCGCTTTTCATTTCCATCCTTTCGCTTACATACATCGCAACACATAGTTTCACCGTTACTGATGTCTATAGCAAGTCTTTTTGAAGATATGAATTTGCTAGCCTTTTCTAAATAATAGACGCATGTACAGAAGGAATATACTTCGAGAGTGAGCAGGCATAGCTCGAAAACCAGTTGTGCTACAATCAAGTACCACTGCATTTTCAATTTTTCTTTAAAGAAAGTTGAATGTGAATATCTGAAATCGCTTCAATCACTAGACTGCTGCCATGATGGTTAAATTCGTTAAGACGTTCAGCAATTTTTATCATATGTCTTTTAAAAAATTCTTGGGGGTGATCTACCACTTCCATTGAATAAGAAGCAAAATGGAAAGAGCGACTTTCCACCTCTTCCTTTCCAAAATGACTAAACTTAATTTTCGCAACTAATCGCGCCATGACAATGCTATCAGAGAATGTATTCATTAGCTCTAGAAATAGAGTGCTAACATCATCGACCACTGCTTCGATGTCGGTCTCATCTTTATGAAAATTTATCACATAATCTTGAACAGCTCCTTTTAAACTTTGCCTATGAAAATGTAATGTTCCGCAGTCGTTTGAGAAAGACATGATCGCCCTTTATCTAACCCATCCATTGCATGAAAACAACAACTCTTCTCATAGTAACATTTATTGAATAACTGTAACAAGCATGCATTATAAATCAATGGTTTGAAACAGATAAAATAGATACAGCTGGTAACTATCATACAGCGAGCAATGATAACCATACGGGACTTTGGCAGTGTTGAGGTAAGGAGGAAAGAAGCATTGGTCATGAACGTAGCTACTACAACGAACAGACAAAATAGGAACACACAAATCCTTAAAACGTTTCGTGACTTCATGATAATGTTGATTCACTCTACTATCCCAAGGCGGGAGCAAAATATCATCAATGATTAGATTGGGAAATACTTTCTTCTCCTTACCAGGATTATTACAAAAGATGCGTATAACATTGAAAGCAGCTAACCATCGTTTAAAGTCAATAAGAAGAGCACTGTCACAAGAAAAGCCGTAGTCTTGCAAATATTTCAGATTAAGTCCATGAATGTGTTTTCTCGCCCATTGATCAACATTGGGATTACAGTTGGCATGTTGATGATAGACACTAACAATCTGATATGTCCATGTCCATGACGTGTTCATAGCAATAGCACTGAGCTCCTGTACAGGTTCACCCTCACAATCCATAAAAATGATGATAGAAGCCTAAAACGGAAATTTACACATCTAAGGAAACGCTCTATAACATATTACAAAATGAAGAATTACATCGATGCTCTTCACGACAAAATACACAAATGATATGATGGCAACGAAGAAGTAAAATGTATCTAATAAGACCACGTCTACGACACTCAAAGCACATAAGCGAATTATCATAGGGTAGAGTTAGGAAAGGACTAGTAATTCTCCTTCGTTGATTTGCGTTTTGAGGCAGCATTCTTCTCCGACTTGAGCTTCGTGCCACTGCTGTTAAGGATTTGATCAATTATGTCATCCACGTTGGGTGGTTTTGGAATATATAGGATGGATTCCATATGCATGGAGAGAGAGGCTATTTTATTATCCTTGTGCCGACCATAATATAGCCCATTCACTTTGAAAAGGATATCCCAAGTACCTTCTCCGAGCTCATCACATCTGATGGATGTTGAATGATCTCCCTCCTTCTTATAGTAAGTGCACCAATGTGATACCGGTAGGCAAATTTGATTACCATCCCAAATCTTTCTATAGGGAGTATCCTTGTCATCTCTCGCCTTCCACTCTTGAGCAAGAGGAGTAGGAATGTCCATATTTAATGTCACGTACTCAATAATATCACGTTGGCGGCGAATGTACGGACTCACGGGGATCAGTATGTAGTCCCCATACTGATTGCGGATTATCTTGACATCCGTGGAAGGGAGCATTCCCGTTTGGAGCACTACGCTATGATCGTCATAACGCAAGACTTGTTTAAATTTACGCTGTAGC
Source organism: Prostheceraeus crozeri (assembly GCA_907163375.1). Classification (NCBI taxonomy): domain Eukaryota; kingdom Metazoa; phylum Platyhelminthes; order Polycladida; family Euryleptidae; genus Prostheceraeus; species Prostheceraeus crozeri. Next base: position 12,494 of record CAJQUW010003423.1, read on the forward strand.
GGTGTAGGATTATGTACCTTGGTTGTTTCTTCCACTGGCCTCAGTTGTAGATGATCTGATCGTAGCGAACCTTGTAACGCTTGACCGACATTTTGTCCTACTAGTGCAGCAGATGGAGTAGATGCTTGAAAATGAAAAAGATTGTATTAAGTTTACGTTCAAGGGAGGAGAGGGAGGGAAGTGGAGACTTACCATTTTAGTTGGATAATAGAATATAGAGAGAGAAAATGTGCGTCCGTCACTCGTGTGATTCAACGATGCAATGATTCTCACTGTGAAAGGCTCGCTATTTATACAGAAATGCTTGATTTTCATTGGACAATAGCATCAAGCTGATTCCAAATCTGGCCTCCGTTTACCAATCCGAGCTTTCGTTCGCCCGCTGGAGCTGTTTCTTGGGAAATTTTAACTCTGTCGTTTTTCGCCAATCTCCCAAATCTTAAATGGCGTCTCACATCTAAACGAAGACAGATATGAACAAGCCGTTTATTTCACTGAATTTGTCTCACTCTTAGCTTTCAAACGAGCTATTGCACGACTTTCTACGATCACTAGAACCGAAATTGGAAGATCGCTGCCGAGGGGGGGGGAGGTCGGTGAAATTTGATGAAAACTGTTTTGGTAAAGGTCCCAGGTCGAATGCGACACTTTGGAAAAATTTTCAAAATTTTGTCCATACTAAGTGGCTCTGACACTTAGGATTTTTTCGTCAAATCTGAGGTCTGACCTAAAATCTTGTAACAGCTCTAACTTTTGAACGGCTGATCCGATTGACTCGCAACAAAAATGTCATTGAGCAGTTTCTTCTCCTCTTTCAAATGAGTATCTATAAGACAAAATCCATCCTCCAGAACCAAAATTAGAAGATCGCTGCCGAGGGGGGGGGTCGGTGAAATTTGATGAAACAAACTTTGGTCAGGGTCCCAGGTCGAAATTCGACACTTTGGAAAAATTTATTTCACATACAAAGTCATTCTGACACCTAGGATTTTTTCAGGTGAGGTCCGACCTAAAATCTTGTAACAGCTCTAACTTTTGAACGGTTGATCCGATTGACTCGCAACAAAAATGTCATTGAGCAGGTTTTTCTCCTCTTTCAAATGAGTATCTATAAGACAAAATCCATCCACTAGAACCAAAATTAGAAGATCTCTGCCGAGGGGGGGTTGTGAAAAAATTTTGGTAACCCAACTTTTGACGAGAAACAAGATGGGAGTGGTCTCGCACCGAAATTCCACCATTCCAACCTGACCGGCACACCACGCCAACCTGGTCGGCACACCACACCAGCCTGGAGAGCGCACCACGAACAACCTCTGGCAACGCCGTCGTTCCAGGGGGGGGGAGTCGGACTCGAAGCAACCAGGCGGCGGACTAGGGCCGACGCCCTAGTCTGACAGGAGGGGGGGGGAGGTCGAACTCGAAGCAACCAGGCGGCGGACTAGAGCCGACGCCCTAGTCTGACAGGAGGGGGGGGGGAGGTCGGTCGACGGCGGCCATCTTGCGCGGTCCAGTGGTGTAGATTTACTTACTACTTGTTTTAGATCGAATCTGATCTACAAACCATAGATTTTTCCATGTACCATCATTGTATATAGGCAAGATATCAAACTTTTATCCTAGTGTACTATCAGTGGCGTATCCAAGGGGGGCACGGGGGAAGCCCCCTCTGAGAGATATGATTTTAACACAAGTTTATGAAGAAAGAAAGTGCACTCAAACATCAATTCTCAATACATTCTGTGGAGTTGAGCTTTAGTGCTTGATTTGCCTGCCCTTCAAAAATCTTCAAAAACTGTATTATACTATTCATGATTATTATATTTCTTTGCGTTGAATATGCATAATCTTCGTGGTAGGCCCAAAAAATTCATTAATTTTTGTACCCCCTTTTCAAAATCCTGGATACGCCCCTGTGTACTATTATCTACTTCTATGTAGGCTACAGTGTCATAGTGCAGTCAGTAGCTTCCATAATTACATGCAAACACAATGATATCGATCGATGGCTTAAGATCTGTAAAGTTGATACATAGCCTTAAAACTGCCAAATTTGCAAATTTGCGATTTTCATATTTGCAAACTTGAAAATCCTAAAAGTAACTGATTTTCCAATAACTCTGCTGACCTCATTTCTTCATCTATCTTTACCGTTTCTGCACCATCGGATAAAACAGATTGCTATCTATCGCAGCCACAGAATTAAATATTTTGTTTATCTGCTTCGGTTTGCTAGAAGTGTGATTAATACGAAACTGACGGCACATAGAGGAACCTATTAAGTGGGCAAGAAGGAATTCCTAATACCTTACAGAGATAGGAAAAAAGTCGTGCGTCGCTTGCGGATTAATGTGAGTTCCAGCAAAGTGCTTCGATTGCTAAAATTCCTTCAGATTCGAAGAATTCAGATCATTGCCCACAAGTTTTCTCCATAATGTTGGCCCTTCCGATCATTATTAAAAAAGTAGCAGGCGTACGAAAATTAGTTCACTTGATGATTTCACATCCTCTCCTCGGCATTGCTCACTGTATAGTGCATACATTGAATCGAAGCCAAGACAGGGATGTGTGTTTTGGTGTGTGCGAAGTGATATCACAGCACGCACGCATCTCTCACTGGCTCTGGTGTCCCCTGCTGACAGCTTATTGTTTGCCATTTCCAATAGCAAGTGATACACGAAATATCCATTCGAGAAGGAGCTGTGATGTGCCATTTCGACATTAAGGTTGCATACAATTCTTACTTTCTAGGAAACCGAAGCACGCGCAGATGAATCTAATTCTGTGATCGCAGCAATATTTCAAATTTTTGATGCTGTAAGATATCTAGTCAGGAGCGAGCTTAGAATAAGACAACCCGTTTTTATCAATTAGGACCCACCAGGCAGGGAAGTAGTATTTTTGAAAATTCGAGTGACTGAGAGAAAGTTTCGGGCATGTGCCAAAGTTGTACAAAAAAGAAACGTCGACCTATTGCTAGAAGCTATAGAAAATTGCTTTAGAAAAAGATTATAAAGTTTTGTGCGAGGACTTTTTTTGAACAGTGCATATTGTCCCTTAAAATGCATTGTAATTAAATCACAATATTTCATACCTGATGAGTTCCGAAACTATGCACTGAATTTATCATCATTAGCTACAGGAATGATAATTAATGGTCACATAAAAGTCACTCAGACTCCAGCTGCAAAGTGTTATCGCAAATGTCTAAATGCATATATAATACTCAAAAAAATACTATCAATAAAAAATATAATAATATTTTTTTATAAATAAAAATATTATATATATGTCTACATAATCCTGGCGAAAATCTTTCATTTTTGTTTTCTATATTTGTAGAAATCGTTTCTCAGTATATTTTTCTTTTCATACAAATGAATTTGTCCAGCCTCCAAAGTCCAATTATTACCATATTAAATGACGCAGAATTGGTCCATACTATCAGTTTAGCAAAGTTCAATACACAGCTGTACTTAAATGGCGCATAACGTTAGTCGCGAGTTTGGCCGTTACAAAAACAACAGTTTTCTCCAGCACATCTTATTCCTAGTCCGAATGCACATTTCTACGTTATCAGTCCTATTGCCTAATGACCGCTGGGATGTATACATTGTCTGTCCAAGTGAATCAATCATACGCACACGTCATTCTCAACATCATTGTCGAATTCGACGCATCCGACCCATAATCTGACCTATGCAATCTGCACAACACTCAATTAACAGCTAGAATTCACTAATTATCAAAATTATCTCTGTTTATCATAACTTGGTCGGTAGACTATTAAGGGTTTGTCCTACTAAACTATACAATAACCTTCTAAAGATCATTGTCAATTTTGTCCAACACACCTTACCCCTAACGCGACCTGACCTAATCCCACCTCTAATTTCAGCATTGCAATCCTGGATTAATGGATTATCCACTGATAGTCAAATCTCACAAAGTATTGAAAAATACTGCTACAATAGTGGCCGCTACACTATAAAGAGGTCTTCCCCAGTAATTAATTATACAGGGTACTTCGGAACATCATTCTCGAATTTGTTCAACAATGTCTAAAAGTGATCTAATAGTAATAAGCGTTGAAAATTTTGCGTATTGTGTCCTTTAATTTATTATAGTGCACGTAGAAATATATATTATAGCAGATAAATATTATCGTGATAACGTAGAAATGTGCAGTTTTGATTAACTTCAATTAATTGTGGTGAGCCGAGTGTAGGTGGGACTAGGAATAAGATGTACTGGACAAAATTGTTGTTTTTTGTAGCGGCCAAACTCGCGACTAACATCTTAAAGTTATGTGACATTTAAGTGCAGTTGTGCATTGAACTTTGGCAAACTGACAGTAGGGACAAATTCTGCGTCATTTAATGTGGTAGTAAGTGGACTTTGGAGGCTGGACAAATTCATTTACTTTTTTGGCCGCGAGATAAGCCGCAAACTTCAGCAACTTAAAATGTCTGTAGTTGCTAGCTTAACGATTAAGATAGTTTAGTCAAAAAATCCCGACTGAATTGGCCGACCTGCAACTTGCTGTATTATTTTCACAGTATGACAAGAGTTGTCTAATATGCTAGAGTAAAAATGAAGTCGAACATGCTGCGAGGTAATCGGGAATGAGGAAAAGCATTTGATCTGATAAATTCTAAGGCCCGACTTGATAACTGATTAGTTATCAGTGTTGCGCATAACCCACTGTTTAGCACGTAAACATTTTCAGATTCGCATCGTCTTATATCTAATGATTTAGGAATAAATATCAATTACTCACCTCCTTCTCGCGATAATGACATATCATGTAAACACCATTCTTCTGATCCATCAAAATTGCATTTGTACTGAAAAAATCGGATAAGTCTCTTTTGAAGCATCCAAACAACATTGATTGGTATGTGGCCGCTAACAATTGATGTCAGCCACTTTTTTCACTGGTATCTTACTCACTTCCCTTCTCGTCGTCAAATCTGTCAACTTAGGCACACCCCTCCTCTGATGACGTCTACCTGGCGCATCATCCCATAAGTACATACGAACATGTACACCTTCTGCTGCGTTAGTCATATACTCCATCTTTCATTCTAATCAACGTATTAAGCTCATCAACATTAAGCATTTACTATTTATCATATGAATTTAGGAAAACAATGTCAGACATGATATATACTGTAGGTCACATCCAGAATGAAACGTCGACCTACTAAAATTTGCGGAAAATTCTCATCACTATTCATACGGGACATCAGAGACTAAGGTATGGCGTCATGAGTTCAGAAGTTAGTAAACAGACATTTAAAAAAAGTGCAACAGTACATTTGCAAGTACACAGGTAGAACATCGATTACTTAGACTATTTTTTTCCTTGATTTATGTGTATTGACTGTTAATGTATTTTTATGCATTTATTCAATCAGCTTGATCGAAGAATCATTTGATTGCTGAATCACATCTGCACGCTGATCATGTCCGAGACGAAGATGTACAAGATTTCGGATCCAAGGGTGTGAAAGTCAACTCCGCAAAATCGAGGATCATGACTTTGTCCATCGTATCTGGCAAAGTTGTGACTTCAGGCAGCTATCCTTCTGGCGTTTGCTCTCAGCGCGTTGGTTCTAGCTGTTCTCTGCATGCCGTGTTATTGTTGGGTGCATCACAGCTGCAGTGGTGTAAAGGGTTGTCTTCAAGCATCAATCACTTTTTGTACGGAAAAATAATCAGGGAGCAGTAAGACACCTCCACAACAGATGTGTTGCTGTAGTCATGAGCTTGAAGTCGTGGAAAGCTTCTGTTACCGGGGTGATGTCCTAGACGTTGGACGAGGTGAGACTGCTGTCGCCGCAAGAATACGCGCAGATTGGAGAACTTTCCATAGAACTGTCTGCTTTCTTAACATCAAGAGAGTCCTCCAGTGCATTCGAACTTTTGAGTGAGTGAATGGACGAGATTTCGAGCCACTCACTAGTGAACGGGTGAACTGAGGTACTGGGTCTTCTAATAACTGCCGCTAAACGGAACTGAAATAAGAATTCACCGTTCATGAACTAAAGAACGAAATGAATTAAGTTTTTTCCAAATTTCAAACTTTGCTATCGAAAAGCATGTTCTCATACTGGCATATTGTGCGAACATTGAAATGAGATTGAGGTCCCAATTTCAAATGGCATCCGTCATGATGTTGATACGAGGGATTGGTTAAAGGAGCATCGTATTGAATAGGCCTTCGTTATTCATTTTCACGAGTTTTACTTTAGTACTGTCAATCCAAGAGGTAAAGGCAATATGCCAAAATGAAATTGATGAATGCCAGTAATTAAATCAAAATGAAATTTTATCACCCATGAATTCTATTATGTTAATTAATTAGGCACGAAGCAATGTACATGCAACTCTACTAACATAAAATCCTATATATAAAATCCTATCTGTAGTCTTATAAGGCTTCAATAGGAAAAGGACTAATGCAAGTACATAAGATGTAGTGAGGACTTAACTTAATTGGTAATACTTATGCGATATTTACTTTACTTTATTACTTATATTAGTTGGGAAAACAGGTATATATATATATACAGTACCTTTTTAGACGTTGAAGTAACGCTTGACTCTGGTCAGCTTACGACAACCTTCATTTTAAGAAAACGAATACCGGCATCTATATGCCACATAGTTCTTATGCTCCCAGAGCATACAAGTCAGCAGCCATGCGCTCTCTGTTTCATAGAGCAAATAGAATTTGCTCTACTAAAAGCTCTTACGATAGTACAGTTGCAAGGATAAAAGCCATTTTATCGACAATGGGTTTGCTGTGAACCTTATTGAAGAGATAAAAAAGTCGGTTGAAGAGCGCATGGCTGCTGACCAGATTGAGACAGAAAAATCGGAAACTCAAATAATTCATTGGACCATTCCGTTCATTGAAGACAGCTCCTCTGATTTACGTAAGAGAATTCGGTATCTTAACAAGAGTTTGAAAGGCGCGGAAATCAAGCCGATTTTCAAAACCTCCAACCTTGGTAGTTATTTTCAAAACAAAGATGCCATTGCGAGTGGTTTGAAATCTAATGTCATTTATGAATACAGTTGTGACCGCTGTCAAATGCGGTACATTGGTGCTACTAAACGTCACCTAAACACTCGCGTAAATGAGCATCTGAAAGGTTATCGAGTTCAAACTGAGATATCTATGCATGACCATTTTCCTTAGTCTGAAAAGTTCAGAATCATCGGTCAGTACAAATGTCCTTTCATTCTGGAAACTATTTTATTAAAAGCAGATAGCTATGCACTATCAAATAAACGGAATGGTTCTCACGAGTTACTTCTGAACTTGTAGCCTGAGACACGTGTTTGATTGACATTTGTGAAATCCATTTACTTTTGCCCACTGGTTCCTTTTACGTATATAAAGATTGCGATGTAACCGTATTGTTTCTCTTCACTGAAGATGTTGCCTTTGAAGCTGTCCTATAGAGTCTACGGTTTCAGTCAGATGTCTGATCAGCTGTTTGTGTTTTAATCTTCAGAACAGCTTTAATTTTCTATGTACTTTTGTGCTCCAAATATAAATTCATACAACAAAACCCGTTTCGACTTTTGTCTTATTCATGTATCGCTGAGTGAAATTGTATTTACATACATAACATTGACGATCGAGGATGGGATGCTAAAAAAAATATTGAGTGGCCAATTTTATTGCAAATCTTTACTGTCATATAATTTCTGATAATCCGTACAATAGTTAGTCTTGGAAAATGAGTTCACATAAGTTTGTTGAGTTTAGTGAAGGAGAGGAAGAATGGCCTCAGTATATAGAAAGATTTGACCAATTCTTAGTTGCTACAGATGTCACAGACGACGCTAAGAAAAGGGCCCTGTTTTTAAGTAACGTTGGTTCAAAGACTTACTCCATGCTGAGAAATTTAATCGCTCCGAGCAAACCAACTGATTTACATTACGCCGCTCTGGTAGATACACTCAATAGCCACTTCAATCCTAAGCCATCACCTATAGCAACTAATGCTACTCGCAAAGAATAAAGCCCATGCTCAATCCAATGTGGTTATTGATCATTCGCCTGTCGGACATTCAGCATTACTTTCTGAGATAAATTCCAAACTCGATTTCCTTATTTCGGAGAATAATTCATTGAAGAAAGAAGTTGACGAACTAAAGGAAACTGTGAAAACACAGAATGCAGTTATTGAACGGCATGAAAGAGAAATCCGTAGGTCCAACATCATAATATCAGGAATTGATGCAAATGTGGACGTCAAAACGGCAGTTACAAATGTGAGTAATGCGATCAACGTCTCTTTAGATGTTTCCAAAGATTGTGAAAGTGTCTATCGCCTTGGCAAACCTAATTTTGCCACCGGTCATCGTAAGATTCCTATCAAAGTGGTTCTTCGAAATGTGTCAAAGAAATGGGAGATTTTAAAGGCTGCTAAGTTGTTGAAGCAACGAGAAGATGCGAAGAACATTTATATCAATTGTGACCTGACACCCATTCAACGGGAGATGGAGAAAGAATTGAGAAAGAGGCGTGATATTGCGAAGGCGAAACCGGAAAATTCTGGAAAAATCATTCGAATTCATAGAAGCATCTTATATGTTGATGATGTCAAAATTTATGAAGCAGAACAGGATTTTCGGCTATGATTTTTAACCAGTGCTATAAACCCTCATCAAATCGTCATTTACCATCATTCATCCTTGCGAAAGTACAATCTTTGTTGCCGAAAATTGACGATGTTCTCTTTATGTTTACTGAAACCTGGCTTTGTGATACTATATCAAGCTCTCTCGTCGACATTCCTGGTTATACAGCTATTAGAGACGATCGTTTATCTGCTCATCGAGGTGGAGGTGCGGCAATATTTGTTCGTAATTCCTTGTCTTTTAAAACATTTCTGCCCGCCTCAAAGATTGATCATGTATTCATCAAGTGTTTTGTCAATGATTTTCATTCTCAATATAAATCATCTACTTCTACTTCTACTTCATAGTACAAAGATGTAGGTTTAATACATGGTTTCGGAAGAGTGGTCAGTCGGTAGCAGATTTTGTTGCAGAATTACGTCGTCTAAGCGAATTTTGTGATTACGGACCTACGCTAAATGAAATGTTAAGAGATAGGCTAGTGGCTGGAATCAATGATGAAAATATTCAAAAGAAATTGTTGACCACTGAATACAAAACACTAGATTTCAAACGCGCTCTAGAAATTTGTGTGGAGATGGAAACGGCATCGAGAGACGCTTTACATTTACAGAATACCGGTGCAGCTACTGCGGTAGCTATAAACAAAGTTGAAAATAGGCAAATAAATTCTCGCGCACAGACACATTATTCGAGTAGGTCTCAGTATTCCACTCAACCTATGCGAAAAGTACCGCAACAGTGGAATCCATGTATGACATGTTTACAGTAACAAACGAGCATAGTCATGCATATGAAGTCTCCATCACAGTCGAATACAAACCTATTACATTCCAAGTAGATACAGGAGCGTCAGTCTCTGTTATTTCTAAGGTTGATTTTTTGAAACATTTTCCAAATAAGATATTGACTCAAGCAAATCCACGCTTTAGAGCCTACTCTGGTCATTCCATTCCAGTCGAAGATAGCTTTGAAGCAAACGTCTGCGATAATAACAAAACAAGAGTAGTGATGTGCTTAGTTGTTAAGAATGATGGTCCAAATCTACTAGGTCGAGATTGGATCAACTTGTTCGGCGTGAAAGTAGATTTTCCAATAAACATGACGTGCACTTCAAATGAAAACATGCTGTTGGAGACAATCTTAGATAGAAACAAGACTGTTTTCTCCAATGAATCCCGTGTTGAAGTTCAATGCAAAATATCCGTAAGTCCAGAGGCCGTCCCTAAGTTCTTCAAACCAAGATCCGTGCCCTACTCGTTAAGGGAGAAGGTAGAACAAGAGCTGGCTAGCCTAGAGGATCATGGAATCATTGAAAGAGTCAAAAACTCAAGATGGGCGGCACCCATTGTTCCAATCAAGAAGACGGACGGAGATTATAAGGTAACTATTAATCCAGTTCTGCAACCGGAACACTACCAGCTTCCACTCATAGACGATATTTATGCTAAATTGAGCGGAGGGACGAAATTCACAACGTTGGACTTGCAAAGTGCGTATCTTCAGTTACCTTTAGATTTGCAGAGCCGAGAGGTAACAACAGTGAACACCTCGCGCGGGTTATTCCAGTATACTCGGTTGCCATTTGGAGTAGCTACGGCCCCGGCCATTTTTCAAAAGTTCGTCGACGACCAATTTCGGGATATGAGAGGAGTTTGTGCTTATCTCGATGACATTATCGTAACGGGACGGAATGATGAAGATCACTTGGAAAATTTAAACGAGGTCTTAAAACGATTATCACAAGCCGGTCTACGATTGAGAAAAGATAAATGCGAATTCTTTAAGGAAGAAGTTGAGTATTTGGGCCATAGAATCGACAAGCAAGGATTGCAGCCAACAAAAAGGAAGCTGGAGGCCATCCTGAACGCACCAACTCCACAGAATGTCACAGCTGAAGTCATACCTCGGGATGATCAATTACTATGGAAGGTTTTTGCCAAATTTGTCCCGAGATTTGCACCCATTGTACGAGCTATTAAAAAAAATTGCAAATTTGGATGGGGGAAGATGCACCAGGACTCGTTTGATCAATCCAAGAAAATGTTGATGGAATCACAAGTCCTTGTATTTTATGACGCTAACAAACCGTTAGTCCTCACTACTGATTCCTCAGCGTATGGTATTGGAGCTGTGTTATCACACACAATTGAGGGACTAGACAGACCTATCTATTGCGCATCACGGACCTTGACAGCCGCCGAAAGGAACTATTCACAAATAGAAAAGGAAACTCTGTCAGTTATATACGGTCTCAGAAAGTTCCACCAATTTCTATACGGCAGACCTTTCACAATCAACAATGATCATCGACCACTAGAATCACTCTTGGGATCAGATAAAGGAATTCCCACAATGGCATCTGGTAGAATTCGTCGATGGGCTCTCACACTCTCTGGTTACCAATGCACATTTAGGTATAAGGCAGGAAAGTCAATACCAGTGGCTGATGCATTAAGCAGATTGCCTCTTCCGGCACCTAATAACGAAGTTACAACACCAATCGAGAGCGTACGCTCACTTGGATTTCTAAGCAGTAGTGAGCCTCTGACAGCAACCCAGATAGGAAAGGCGACAGCTAAGAACCCAGTTCTTGTGAGAATCAAGTCGTATGTTCAGTCAGGTGACTGGCCGGATTGCAGTAATGATCCGAAACTGCGCCCTTTCTTTCACAGAAGAAACGAGTTATCGACAGAACAAGGTTGTTTGTTATACGGAGCAAGAGTAGTTATTCCCTCTTTTCTGGTGAAGCATGCTTTAGAAGTATTGCACGAGGCCCATCCAGGTATTGTGAAAATGAAGAGCATTGCACGTAATTAAGTGTATTGGCCGAATATTGACAGTGATATAGAATCAACAGTTCATGATTGCAGACCTTCTCAGCAATCTAGGCCAAACCCTCCAAAGACTCCGTTGAACCATTGGCCATTACCAGAGAAGCCGTGGAGTACCCTACATGCTGATTTCGCGGGACCATTACAGGACGGAAAGATGTGCTTGTAATTATTGATGCATTTTCCAAATACGTTGATGCTTATGTTTGTAACGGATCAACTTCTCAAATAACTATATCTAAGTTCATGCAAAGCTTCGCCACACATGGGCTGTGTGATGCCCTCGTTACTGATAGCGGTTCAAGCTTTTCAAGCTCTGAATTCGCTCAATTCTTGGAACCTTTAGGAATCAAGCATGTGAGATCAGCAGTCCATCACCCAGCCTCAAATGGGTTAGCCGAAAAAGCTGTTCATATAGTAAAAAGTGGAATATCCAGAATCTCGGAAGGTGATACTTCTCGTAAGCTAGTCCGTTTCCTCTTTAAGTACCGTACTACACCACACACCACCACACTTGAGACTCCGGCCAACTTACTTTTCAACAGGGAGCCTAAAACGCCCTTAGATCTTGTAAGACCCAGTTTAAGGAACAGAGTAGAGGCAGTACAGGGAAGGCAAAAAGCGTCATTCGATAAGAAGACAGTAAGTCGAAGTTTTGAGAAAGGTGATAAAGTATTTACCATGAACTATGGGAAAGGTGATAGATGGTTATCCGGCACCATCAGGGAGGAGCTGGGCCCCGTGACGTTCGTTATTGAGACAATCGAAGGATTCCGTCTCAAACGTCACAGCGATCAAATTCGCAAGAATCGTTCGGGAGATCAAGGTGGAAACCGATCCACCACGACCGATCAAGGAATGGAGAACTATTCGGGAAACGAAGTAGAAGAAAAAATGTCAGAGCGATCGGCCAAGGACCAGGAAGACGAAGGGAAGGAAGAGACTCTCACGGCTGGAGAAGACGCTTCTTCGAAACCGATTATGTCACGCCGATCTAGCCGAACTGTGAAACCCCGTGTTATGCTTGACATTTGACTGTTTTGTTCGATAGGCCAACGTCAACTTCTTAGAATTCGAATATTCTAAAGTGACTAATCATCTTTAGAAGGGGAGATGTCCTATAGAGTCTACGGTTTCAGTCAGATGTCTGATCAGCTGTTTGTGTTTTCATCCTCAGAATAGCTTTAATTTTCTATGTACTTTTGTGCTCCAAATATAAATTCATACAATAAACCCGTTTCGACTTGTTTTGTCTTATTCATGTATCGCTGAGTGAAATTGTATTTACATACATAGCAGAAGCAATGAAAAGTCTGGGTGCAATATGCCACAATATATACGTGTGTATATATATTGTATATATATATATATATATATATATATATATTATATATATATATATATATATATATATATATATATATATATATATATAAAATTAATAAAATACAAATAATATGAATATAAAGCCACAAGAAAATCAAAAGCCAAAATGCCCTGCCAATCGATTTCTACCGCTTAGCGGCTTGTCAAGGCAGAAATGAAGTATATTTAACTCAATAATTACAGATATCCAAATAATTCAGAGGATATAGAAATCAAATACAATTAAGAGTAGGCTGGAATAACTTAATAAACATAGATTCCTTTGATTCCCTATCCAAACGGCCGGCACTTGGAGGCAGTTGATAAAATGGCAAGGCACTAAAATTGCCGCCACAGCTCGAAATATGATGGCTTACTTTCAGCGAAGCATAAGTTTTTGTTTTTATTTGCTGTCTGTGTACAGTCATTCTGTGACACAGAATGTAACGTATACTAGTGGGGTAGGCACGTCAGTTGGATATGACGACGTGGGGCAGTAGTGGGACGTGATCTAAGTAACATTTTAAAGTGTGTTGATGACAGTCAAAGCCTCATCATAAAGTCGATCATTGAGCATAAGGTTGCTAAAACTAGAAAAATTCTGTCTAATGTTCACTCTAAAAAGATTCGCAATCTTGAAGCCACTCAGGCTCCCGTCATTCCTCATAAAGGAAAAGTTGAGTCTTCTCCTATATTGAACATATCTTCGGTTTCTCTTTCTGAAGCTGAAAAAGAAATTCTGTCGTTAGGGTTCTCTGTGTTTTCCACATACCAACCTGCGCACAAATGAAGAAAAAGTTGAAGCTGAGTTGTTGATGGGTAAAATCAAGCAACTTGATGAGCCAAATTTTGATGAGAATTTTCTTTCTCAATTTCGCAATTCTTTTAAGGCCTATTATAACAAACATAGAGTCAGCAAAGCTTGGCAGTCCAAAATAAAAGTGATCAAAAATTTGGCAAAGAACAAAAATCTCTTTATCTCCAAACTTGATAAAGGGAATGGTATCCTTATTGATGACAGAGACTCGTATAATCAGAAATTAACAGAAATCTTAAATGACAATGACCGCTTTAAAGAATACAAGGTCGAAGAAGGAGCCCTTCATACTTGAAGAAGATAGATTTAATCGGAAACTTCAAAACTTAAAATCAAAGAAGCTGATAAATGATTCGCTTTTTAAGTTGATAAAAGCTTGTGGTTCTCAACCAGCGCGGCTCTATGGACTCCCTAAAGTCCATAAAAGTGAGACGAGTCCGCCCTACCGCCCAATTCTTAGTATGCGCAACACATACACTGCTAATTTAGCCAATTGGCTTGATAGCCATTTGAAAAAATACATTCCTACCCAATACAGTCTGAAAGACACTTTTCAGTTTGTCGAGTCTCTCAAAACTTTATCTTTGCCGCAAGGTGATTTGAAAATGTATAGCTTTGACGTGAAGAACTTATTTACTAACATTCCCGTGAGAAATACAATCGACCATATTTCCTCATTGATCGACTTTTCCAAATTTCCAGTAAATTGAACAGCCTTCAAGTCTCTTATGGAGCTTGCATGCACGAATATTCTTTTTAGCTTTAATAATGATTTGTATTATCAATTTGAGGGGATGGCCATGGGGTCTCCTTTGGGGCCCACAATGGCTGCTTTTGCCCTCGATATAATTGAGAGCAATTTTAGTAAGTACGACGGCAAGTTGCCAATCTACTATCGTCGCTATGTCGATGATTGCTTCTTGATCTTTCATAGTGACGAAGAGGCTAAAGGTTTTTTGAATTTTCTAAGTGAATTGGATCAAAACATTCAGTTCACTTGCGAAGAAAGTGTCGAAAAGTCTCTTACTTTTCTTGATACTAAACTCACTCTCAAGAATAGCAAATTTGAAATTGACTTTCATTTAAAAGACACTAATCATATGCACCAATCAGTTATAAAACCGCAGCCATTCGCTCTTTGTTTTATAGAGCCTTAAGAATTTGCTCAGATAGCCATTTGTATGAAAAGGCTGCTTCTCGTATTCGTAGCATCTTCAAATTGAATGGTTTTACGGACGATCTGATTGATCGCATCAAGAAGAAAGTTGAACAGGGTGTTCGAAATGCATGCGAATCTGAAAAGGAGGATAAAACTAAAGTCTATTGGTCCATTCCGTTCATTCAAGAAGGCTCAAAAGAGCTGCAGTCTAAAATTGAGAAATTGAACCGTTGTCTTCAAAATTCTGAAATAAAAGTTGCATATAAAACTTCTAAATTAAAGGATTTCTTTTATAACAAAGATCCTGTCCCTTGTGGCGTTAAACGAATATTACTTATCAATACAGTTGTGACCGCTGTTCCATGCGGTACGTCGGTGCCACTAAGAGACATTTCAATACTCGTATCAGTGAGCATTTGCGTGGATATCCCACCGCTACAGAGATATCTATACACGATCATAGCCCTATGGCTGAGAATTTCACTATTGTTCGTCGTTTCAGACAGCCACTAATTCTTGAATCCATAATGATAAAGGAAAACAATAATCTATTATCAAATGAACGGAATGGATCACATGTTCTTCTTCTGAACTTGTAACATCATTATCGATGACGTAGAATGGAACCATGCTTGATGACCTTGACTCGTGAACAGATGTAAATTTGTATATAATGTGAATTTTATGCAATTTTATAACTTTGTGACCGCTGAGGATGATTCAATAGATGAATCGAAACTAGACCGGAACCAGTGTTTTTTATCTTTCACATATCAATGAAGAGACTGGGTACACTTTGCTGAAATATATATATATATAAGTGAAATAAAAATCAGCCACATTCTCAAATAATGATTTATGCCGATCGATTTCTCAGTTTCACTGATTGACAAGGCATCTAACAAAAAAGTGAGAAGAGGATACATGCATGTCTATAAAATACTCTAGGCATTCAAGGTAGGTAGACATCTTTTTATGAACATAGCCTCCTTTCTTTCCCTTTCTATCTTGGAAGCATTAGGAGATGGCTGAAAGAAAGGGGTGGCATAGAAGTCTTCACCACACATAGCTATATGTTTGCTCACTTTGAGGAACGAGTACTGAGCATTGTAAATTTGTTATCGGTGGACGGTAATTCGTTTTCTAAAACTGTCCCCGGCTTGGCCAATATAATATTCATGGCATTTCCGACATTGCAATTTATAAATAACACTGGACGACGTACAGGTAAGGTTCTGATTTATTTCGAAATTTTGGTGCCAAATGGGGTTGGCGCCATGTTGCGGATTCGATGTAAGAGAAAACGAGTGCTCTGTTCGGCGTCAGTGTATTGTGTGAGAGAGAACATTGAACAAACAAAGCTGTTGAACACTGATCCAGATCTCGGACATCAATATCAAATTGATAATAGGAGCATTCAACAATAAAAGTTGGACAAAAGCAGATTGATAATACGTACGAACATTTAACAATAGAAATTCGCGACATGGGGTTTGGAATGTAATACTTTTACCGGTAATTATGGAGTCGCAAGTTTTACAGCGACTTTCATTACACCGCTGGACCCCGAGAATAGTCATTCTATTTTTGTTGGAGAGGATGGAAATCAATGATCTGGGCTGGCGAAATGTTGATCTAAGCTCACAATTTTGGAACGATCTTAGAAAAGGTAAGATACTGGACAACGGTTTGATCACTTCTTTGAAAATGTCAGGATTGTTCTTATTGTAGGTTCTTATAAAAGGAATAACAGTTTTGTGCGATTGATCTTTTGCTTTGGTTGCATGGGATTCAGCTTTATGAATAGCATCGTCAATTAGATTGTTAGGATAGCGTAGATTCAATAATCTCATTTTCAGTTCATGATACCTTATGTCTCGCACATGTTTATCGGAGACGATACGCTTAATACGATTAGCCAAATTATACGGGATGTTATGGAGAACATGACGGGGATGGGCCGAATTGAATGGTACGAAATTCATTGTATCTGTCAATTTACGGTAGGTATCTGTATGGATAGATTTTGAGTTGCAATCATATATAACTTTGACATCCAGAAAATTCATACTTTTGCGGTCCATATTTTTCGTGAATTTGATCGATGGATGTAAGTTTTGTATAATGTTATAAAATTTATCACAGTCCTCGTATTCACTTCTCCAGATGATCCAGCAATCATATAAATAGCGCAGCCAAGAATGTTCTATCTCATAAGCTGCATTAGGGTAAATTTCCCGAAGCTTCATGTACATTTGCATTTCCAAAAATCCCATAACCAACGAAACATACGTTGGGGCGACTTTCGTGCCCATCGCAGTAGTATTGCTGGATCAGAGTATTTTATAGATATGCATGTATCCTCTTCTCACTTTTTTGTTAGATGCCTTGACAATCAGTGAAACTGAGAAATCGATCGGCATAAATCATTATTTGAGAATCTGCCTGATTTTTATTTCACTTTTGTGTCTTGCAACGCTAAGTGCATGTGGAATTGAGAAAGAGAATAAATCTCGAAACCGGTCTTCCACAGCAAAAGTTTTTTTGTCTCTTCTCACAAGGTTGGATAGTAGCTGGTGCGGCGTGGGAGCCTGGAAGTACTCTTGAGTATTTTCAATAAATAAATAAATATATATATATATATATATATATATATATATATATATATATATATACATATATACATATATACATGTATGTAAAAACTTATTGAATCAAAAAACCAACGATAGAAAATATTGAAAAAATTGTATAACTTGTAGCACTAGCGCTTTCATGTATTCAATCTTCAGGTGCTTTACAAATCAAGTAATGAATTGGTTGCCATGAATTTTATATTGGTGAAACAGGAAATACCTTAAGAGAACGCTGTTGAATTCACAAATAACAGATCAACATCCCGGCATATCGAAAAATAAGTGTGAGCAAACATTTAGATGAATGCAGTCGTGGACGCTTTACCATCTTCCCTTTTTATAAAATGTATAATACCACTGATATTTTTCGTAAAACTAAAGAGAGATATTTCATTGACTTATTCCATCCTAAATTGAATGCCAAATAGCAGACTTCTAAATTTCTACCAAAACTTTGTACATTAAGATTTTTTGACTATTTTATGTCACTTGATTTGTAAAGCACCTGAAGATTGAATACATGAAAGCGCTAGTGCTACAAATTATACAATTTTTTCAATATTTTCTATCGTTGGTTTTTTGATTCAATAAGTTTTTATATATATTTCCAAATACCGAGTTAATTATTGTTCTGCATATATATATTGTTCTGCGTTATATGTATATAACTATCAACAATAATGGATCAACTCAATATTCGGTAAAATATAAATAAATTATCAATTCTAAAAATATGCAAAACTTTTAACTATAGCACGAGCGCTTTCTATTACTCTTCAGGTGTATTTAATAGTGTAACAGATGACATAAGATGGTAAATGTTCAATATTTAAAATGTGCATATAGGTCAAAGGTATCAGAGTTGGTTTGGTCTGGGACTGACGGCGATACGTTATTGGATTGAACAGTTTCCTGATTTGATTGATAAACGATTTCCAACTAAATTCATACTTGCCAGTACAGAACTGATTTTAACAGACAACCATTTCTCTTTCGGTGACATCTTTTATTCGCAAATCAAAGGTACAGCAATGGGAACAATTGTCGCACCAACTTATGCAAGTCTCAATTTAGTCTATTTAGAAAGGAAACTTGAAGAACGTATACATCAACTTTGGGGTGCTGAAATAAAACGCGAAATCATTGGAGGATGGAAGAGATACCTGGATGATTGCTTTATTATTTGGACATTAGAAATAAACAAACTGAATATATTCTCACAATTCCTGAATGATCTAGATGAAAACATTACTTTTACGATGGAAAAAAGTGACAAAGAAATACCATTCCTTGATATATTGATTATCAAAGAGAAAACAGAAATAAAGACTGATCTATACTATAAACCAACAGACACACACCAGTATCTACACTTTCAATCATCTCACCCAAGACATGTGAAGAGAGCAGTACCATATAATCTAGCAAGAAGAATATGCACAATACTTAGTGAAAACTCAACACGTGACAAACGACTACACGAATTGAAACATTTCTTACAACAAGATTATCCTGAAAAGTTTATTATCGATGCTATAGAAAAAGCAACAAATATTGATAGATCAGAACTTCTTCAGTCAAACCATGAAAAGAAAAATGAACAAATAATTCCTTTTGTATCAACTTATAATCCTCGCAATAAAAATATTCAATTATTCATTTCCTATGCTAGAGTGCTCTTAAAAAGTGATCCTCAAACAAAACATATTTTTATCGACAAAATCTTCAACGAATTCTTTGTAAATCAAAATTCAATGAAACACAACAAAAATACTCCGTTAAAAAGTGCCAAGATCCTAGATGTGGGACTTGTGACTTTATAAAGGAAGCTTCAGACTACAATTTCAATGGAACATTATTCAAAATTAAATACAACATGACATGCTCAACACAAAACGTAATTTACGTTATGACTTGCGGTGGATGATTAAATTATTACATCGGTGAAACTGGAAACACAATTAAAGAACGTACTCGAATTCAAAAACAAAAAATTAACCAACCAAATTATAGACAACTCAAACTCAGTGAACATATTGATATCTGTGGACAAAAGAAATTTACAATCCTTCCATTCTATAATATGCGCAAAAATGATCCCATAGCGCGCAAATGCAAGGAAAGATATTTCATCGACGTCGTTTCTCCCAAGCTAAACCAACTCTGATATCTTTGACCTAAATGCACATTTTAAATATTGAACATTTACCATCTTATGTCATCTGTTACACTATTAAATGCACCTGAAGAGTAATAGAAAGCGTTCGTGCTATAGTTAAAAGTTTTGCATATTTTGAGAATTGATAATTTATTTATACTTGTGTAAGCGAAAATTAGTGTATTTTGGTAAAATGTTGTTTTGTTTACAAGTGTTACGGAGAACATTTGTAACAATGCTCACTACATCGGCTATACGACAAACCAGTTGTCAGTCAGATCCAAACAACACGAGAACAATGGCTCAATCAAACAACACTCATTTACCACACACAGCACAAAACCCAAAAACATCATTGACTCTATGTCTGTGCTAGCTAAATTCTCAGATATCAATGAGTTGCAGATCGCTGAAGCCATTCTAATCAAAGAAAGAAATCCCACACTAAATAAAAGAGATATGGGATTAACTAGACATTTAAACGTTATTTAATAATAGTGATATTTTTATATGTTGCAACTTATGATTTTTAAATGCTTTCATAACTTCTTTGTACTTGAAAATGGACCGAGTTTTCAGGTCCGAAACGTTGTCCAATAATCAATATTATATTGTAAAATGGTATTCTAACATCGCCTTCAAAGTATTAGATCACAAGGAAAACAATTATATAGAAAAACAGAAAGAACTTTACAAAAATGCAATAAATTGATGAACGACCAACTGTTTAACAACACTTGTAAACAAAACAACATTTATTTATACGTATATATTTATATATAGATGGTAATTATTTTTACTTGCTTTATTGATTTCGGTATCCTCTTAGAAGTTTCATTCCTCATCATTCTGAAAGCCTCCTCTTAGGTCATAGTTCTAATGACGGCCGAAGAAGATGCCGAAATCAATTAAGCAAGTTACAAAATTACCATCTTCTGTACATGGTTTCCCAACTAAAATTCATGAGATAAAATGGACATCAGCTTTGGGCATTTTTCATTTTCGTGAAGTTTTTCGAATGCATGCGAAATCTTGCGTCAACATATTTGACGCAGAAAAATTTATCCAATCACTCTTCATGTTGCTCTAAATCCGATGCGGCAAAATTTAATGCCTTCAGAGTGACTACAAGCAAACGGAACTATTTCACCAGACATTCGAAATAAGTTAGGAATATATGAAAGATTCTTGTTGACAATAAAATTAAATGGAATCACAGCGTGTATACACTACTCACCGGGACATCATGTATGTAATATCGATAACCACCTCCGCTACGGTTTGGTCGATAAGTATTATGTCACGCCTCTTCAGGCTGATAAAAATATCTGCTACGATTTCAGTTGCTGAGGCATTTGAAAATTTGGAATAACTAAATAAAGTTTTGCATATTATGTTAATGACGCATGTTTTCTAGTGAATTCACAAAGTCGCCAACTTTCATTTAGAAAACTTTCATGCATCAGGAAGTTCATGCTTAACATTTGTGACAGAAAGTACAATTTGTAGCATGTAATAGTATTGCATTCCCTATATTTCGAATCATAAGAAAATACCTCCTACAAAAGTGACCTAAGTTTATGAGTATTGAAAAGTTGTGAAAAGTCGACAACAATGGACATTCACAATTCATCCACTGATCAATTTAGTGAGTTGGTGAGAAACTTATTAATTATTATTGAAAACTCGTATATTTGTTTTTCAAATTGATGAGAATAGTAAACACTTAAATCACCTCCACGGTCAATTCAATAGGTTGCATCTCGACGAACACTAAGGGCCTGTAAGTAATGGACTAATGGTGACGATGGAACTGTAGTAATGGATTTTGAATAGTGCTTCAAATGCAAGTTAAATATCTGTGAGGCAGATGAACTACTTTGCTTAGTTTGTAGTAACCCAACATTTCTGCTAATGTAAATATGAATAGTTAAATAATAATCAAACGAAGTTGTTTTAAAAATGACAATAATGAAGGGGAGAATAATAAACAACAGTAATTGATAGTGTGAAGCATTGGATTTCATATGGGATACTAAATTTGGTCAATGAATGGTCGATGGGAATACCGCCATACCTTAATAAATATTTGTAATTCGTCGCCATACCAATCGTCATGCACGTAGCTTTGCCGCAAAGAACGATATATCTCAGTTTGTTTAGAATCAAAGAATTAGATTCATCTGCGCGCGCTTCGGTTTCCTAGAAAGGAAGAATTGTATGTAACCTTAACATCGCAATGGCACATCACATAATTAGACAGCTTGCTCCTTCTCGAATGGATAATTCGTGTATCGCTTGCTATTGGAAATGGCAAACAATAAGCTGTCAGCAGAGGACACCAGAGCCAGTGAGAGATGCGTGCGTGCTGTGATATCACTTCGCACACACCAAAACACACATCGATGCCTGGCTTCGATTCGGCGTATGCACTATACAGTGAGAAATGCCGAGGAGAGGATGTGAAATCATCAAGTGAACTAATTTTCGTACGCCTGCTACTTTTTTTAATAATGATCGGAAGGGCCAACATTATGGAGAAAACTTGTACGTAATGATCTGAATTCTTCGAATCTGAAGGAATTTTGGCAATCGAAGCACTTTGCTAGAACTCGCATTAATCCGCAAGCGACGCACGATTTTTTCCTATCTCTCTAAGTTATAAGGAATTCCTTTTTGCCCACTTAATAGGTTCCTCGATGTTCCGTTAATTTCGCATTAATCACACTTCTAGCAAACCGAAGCAGATAAAAAAATATTTAATTCTGTATTAAGAATGATGAATTTTGCTGTTGTTACTTTTAGATTGATAATTGTTCATAAGCTTCTGTGTTTGAAAGCTACTCCTTCGACCACTAATGTGTTGACGATCAGGCTAAGCTTTATTTAATAGCCAAAAACCATGCGCATCATTTTATCAAAGTTGTATCTGATGAAATCATCAAAGTCATCTTCCGAATTGCCGTTTGAGTTCCTGGCATGTAATCAGTTTTCTCATAATTACCTAGCCATAACGCAATCTCAAGCGGTGAAGCGATCAAAAGATACCCTTGGCACAGATTATGTAACGCGATCGGGCGTCACAGCTATCAAGTCAAAGCACATATCGATGATACATCATCCCATCTCTAAGATTTGAACATTTTTTCATATGCTTGTGTAATTTCTGAATTCAGTCAAGTATTTCTCCGATCTGCAACTTCAAACAGTCAAGTTGTAAAGCTTGAATTAGAGTTTTTTGCGTCATCCTCCTCGAATGCAATTGGATTTATTCGTCATAACAATTTTATCAATCGCCATCGTCGTCTCATAACGCAGATCCACCACAAAACCGAGAAATGTCCGTGCTCTACGCAAGATTCAGATGTCGAATCCCCATCAGCTTGAGACTCCGAAAGATCTGTACTGATGCACTGATCTACCGATGTTCTGTGCTGAACTGTGCGATCGAGGCTCTGGAGAGGCGGATCAACTCAAAATTCACACCAGCGCTGATCGCAGCTGTGATTTTGATCAAATGTGGCTGGACTGGAGAGGACACGAAGTATGACGACATCGGTTTGGTGAAGGAGCAGTACGTAGAAGACCTAGATTAAGTCAAGTTGGAGGATCAATTAAAATCCCTCAGAAATTTTCTACGAGATGAGAAGTCGACATGCAGTCCAGGTATTTTGGGATATTATCTCAGAGGCTAGAAAATCGGAGTTCAATTTTGTGATTCCTGAAGTGGTAGAGCTGATGAAGCCGCACCTGGTAGACCCTGCATGCAAAATCTAAATCGAATGATCCTTTTCAACTGTCCGAAAGTTGAAAAATACTCAAACTGGTCCAAATTCCGAATGTCCGATACTTCTGGTCTAGTCTGAATGTCTGAGAGATTGTAAGCGATTTTTTGTTAAAAGTGGCGACGACAAAAAAACAATTTTGCATTGCCATGATGAATTATTGCCTGTATAATTTCTAAATGCATGTATCAGTGCCTGTATTTGCAACATAATTATAATACATGTACAGTTTCTCCAAGTAGATTATCATACCAGGTTAGAGAAAAGGAGAAGAGAGAAGAAGAAAAGATCGACCTCGGAAGATATGGAGTGACTCTGTTGCCGCTGATCTCAAACAGAATGGTCTCAAACCGATGACGCCAACGATCGTCAACACTGGTGCTCTGCGATCCACAACATTGGGAGGAATCGTCCGACCCTACGAAGTCGGAGAAAACGGACGTTAAACGCAGAAGTTAGGGCATATTTTGCTGGTCAAGAATATTGCAATAACAGCGATGATCACTAGCATGCGCTTATGCAATTCGACCTCTCTTTAATGTATAAGAAAACCATAATTAGTCTTGCACAACCTAAATGAGACTCATGACTTAATCATACATTGCGGCCCTGAGCCTAACTAAACAATATGAAGGGTTATCAATTATCATATAGCCAACATACCAACATACTTTGATGTGTATGAGACACGATTAAGAGGAGAGTTGCATTAGTGCTGAGTATTAATCGCATTCTGTCGATTATTCAAATTCTAGAATACATCAATAAAGTATACTAGATGGCAAGTAGGTAGGCAATATGTCTACAATCACCTAAAGCATTTGCGGGCTTTTGCCATGCCAATGAGAAATTGCTTGCGGTGCTTATGTCTAAACCCTAACACGCAGATTAAGCAACTAATCTCTGTAGAGCAGCCTCATTTGTATAGATCGAGTGTTTTGGACAGACTGAATAATGAAAGCTTGGAAGTGAAAAAGAGCGAGGGTGTGTCCAAAGTCTATTGAAAAGGCCCAGAGGCCGAGTTCTTCGCGTACACGATTCCATTATCAAGTTTGCGGAAAGGCATCTTCGAATCCTATGCAACTTTGCTTCGGTGCGACGTTCCGGCGTGAAGGCTTAATAATGCACAAATAACACGAATCATTTCTTGCATGATTAAGCTGTCAAGGAGAAATGTCGCATCGAATTAAAGTTGCATATTGGCGTGCATGGTATTTGTTTATAGCCAAAACTTCATTGAGGAGCTTGTGCTCTGATTGACTGACCACCTCATTCAATGACCAGTTAGGCATAGAATATCTATAATACGTTGGACCATTGACCATTATCTTTCCTTTAGTTACAGGCAGATTTGATTCATGTTCAGGGCTATATTGCCTTATAAAAATGATGACTAATAAACTTACTCGGACAAAGCTTGTCCAGCAAGCCAATTGTTCTATACAATATCAATAATATCCGAAGACGTTCTTCCTTAAAACTTGTCACCTAATTGGCCGCAACAGTCAAGAGCTATGGAATAATTCAAACTAGAATTACCTTTTTACATATTGCTTCAAACTTCCTCTCAAACTCCTCCATTTGTTGATACACTTGGATGACAAAGTACAGTAAAATTCCAATCTTTGTCAGATGCGAAAAGATGCGATGTCGGCGTGCTTTTCGAAGTTTTAAAAAATGTGCATATATAATGTCTTCAAACATCCTACCTAAATAAATGATGGTTTGTCATGGGGCTCTTTAGTGGGACAAGAATGGACAGCATGTATGTACTGATTGATATTTTGGCTGCGCAAGAATTCAATAATGGTAGGAATTATAGATCCGTCTGTTGCAGTCCGTCCGTCCATCCTCTACCTAAATGTCATTGTGAAGAATTATGTGAATCATGAATTTGATTTGGCCGAAGATGATAAAAATTGTGTAAAGTAATAGGAAAATGTGTTCTTCAAAAACTCTGGGGAAAATCAAAAGCGAGATTAAATTCTCATCCATAGCATACAGCACAGACATCGAACTACAGACATGTTGTTGTTCGATGTCTATAGCATAGAGTAGAGAGTAGCCGCATACACTTCTACTTTATGATCCATAGATAATTATCGACATCATAATAATCAACATCTGCCGTCTCCGCCTGCACTAGTTAGCTCAACAACGTCAGAGATCCGTTTCCGGAGTTCTCGGCTTTGCACTGAATAATTACATGAGCTCTTTGTCGAATTTGATTTTGCGTCATACATTCTGTAACTTTTTCTTTCATTATTTAGATGGTATATCGTAGACTTGAGAATGTCTATTATAAAAGATAGGCTTAGAATTGATGAATTTTTACCAATGAATTGTGTAATAAATACCTCCATCGAAATACTTGCCATTGATATGCTTACACATTCACTTCTAGTGAAATGTAAAATTGTTTTATATCTGTTTGGACCGTGACATTGCCCGGTAGTTAAAGTATCGTAAGAAATAAAATTTTTTTATTATCCTTGTTACCAATCAGTGGTGTTTTCGTAGACGAGTTTAAACTCCCCGAAGATATCAAAAGCCCTCTTATCAAGTATGTGTGCTCAAATGTGATCATCATGCATGCTACTTATGAGGAAATGTTTTCTAACGACAGTAAGCCATTAGACATGCAACTGTGGCGAACCGAACCAATATTTGTGTCCGTATTAGACAACACTATCGCGCAACGTACCCAGGTGCTTCGAGTTGCTCCGCATACTCGAAGAATCCACACTTCGTGAGCATTTAAGTGTTCGTTTTTAGTCTTATTTTTGTAAGTTTGCTACGTCACAAGTCATTTGAACTGCAGTCATTGACTGATGAGCTTCTTTCTAACTCAGCATCTCACTCAAAATCCTGAATTATGTCAACTTTTAAATATGATGCGTCACTTTCCAGTTCTGCATTTGGTTGAATCCTCAATCATTTCGATTGTTGAATCCGATGCGCTACCTCCCAGCTACGAGTCCGACAGACTCTTGAATAATTTCAGCTGTTGAATCTGTTGCACTACTTTCTAGTTCAGGATCCATGTCCAGTTCACCCCCCTTCCTCCTTATCTTGCTGTCGGGGGTTTTCGAGGAAATTTTTTGAGTCGATCAGCTACTAGAGATTTCCTTCCTTGACGATCTATAATTTGATGCGTATTATATGATAATACACCCAAGGTCGAAGCTTCCTGTTAATCCTTCGGACAGTTGCTTTATAATGGGCCGTACATCACTGAGATCACCTGTATGTTTGACAGGTATGCACCAGTTGTCTTTCTGTAGCAACCTTTTTTTCTGTCATTTCTGCCCCGACTGGAATCTTTACATGTTTTGTTTGATTAATCCGGCGCGCCGGTGCGCTCGATAAGCGATATTTTCTAAAAATAGAACACTTCCTAGAAATCCTGGAATTTCTCTAAATAGCGCACTTCCCGGCGCGCCGGCACGGCGCGCTTTGGCCTTTGATGAAGTACATTTTAGGATACTAGCGGAGTAGTAACAAATAGTATACTATATATGTGCATTTACTTTTCTATAATTTCTTTTTGTGGTAAATCGTCAGCCGTATATCATAAACACTATCTACTCAGACAAACTCCATGAAAGAGACACGTTTCTATAGATGCGACGTAAATCAGTTCTGTAGAAATATGGCCTGTATCCTATTCGTCCGTGCAAACATAACGCAAAAAATATTGCGAATGAAAGGATAAAAACGTACTCGTTCAAGTTAAATTACTGTGTTCGGTTACGGCGCGCATTAAACTCATCATTCGGATTTTTATTGAGTAGAATCTATAAATAGAATTTGGTGCCGGCGCGCTTTAATCCGGAAGGATCTATAAATAGATTTTGCTCCCGGCGCGCCTTAGTTTGGAATAATCTATAAATAGAATTTGGTCCCGCGCACAATCGGGCGCGCTTGATGTAAAGATTCCAGTCAGGATTTCTGCTGATGCACAGGTATTCGCTGTGTCCCATGTCCGAACACAAGTTGTTCTTGAAGTTCATGCATGTAATCGGGTCGCGTTCGGTCACTCTATCTGAATCGAGCTCAAAATCGTCGGGTATTTTCATTTCGCGTCCATAAATGCTTGCGGCTGGGGAAAATCCTGCTGTGCTGTGCGTACTGGATCGATACGCCCAAAGGCAGTGTGATAATGTAAGATCCACTCACGTTCTACGTCAGCGTGTGCTAGCATCAATTGGTTAAGTGTCCCCCTTAAGACGTTTCCCTGGGGCCGGTATGCACTGCGTGATAGTACCCAGAAGATTGCATAATTCTCGTGAAATATTTTGTTCAAATTCTGCTCTTTTATCAGCAGGTAATATTGTCGGCATCGTATTGCTGGATATCTAGCAGCAAATGGTCATTTTTAGAAAGGACCATGAATACGGCATAGTACACTGACTACATGTTGAGTAAACAGTGTGCGTATAACCAAATAATCATTGCTTACATGAATTCTACAGAGGTTAGAATTTATTACAGCGATCAAGCGTAAACGACGGATCATGGATGACTGCAGGACTTCTGCTTCATATTGTTCCTAGCTAGTCATTTTCGCGTCATGGTCCCACAAGTGTAGACTAGTGGAATTGACGATTTCAGAGTCAGAGAACTTACATGCTCCAGCATAGAAAAAAGTGACTTCTTCTAGCTTTCAATGCCAATTCTTTATCTTTTATATGAAACCGCGAATTTTGTCAAGCATCTCAAAGACAAATTTGTCCTTTCCTTGAAGGGATTTGTTTAGAATGCTCAATTGCGCGAATACATGGCTCAGGTAAGCCACCTTCATTTTTAAAGTTTTTTCATTCCATTCTGTTAACGCTTGTCCGACGTCGAAGTGAACTAACAGTTAATTAGATCAAACTTAGATTCACTGACAAGCATAACACAAAAGGTCAATATCAAATACAAATGGGTGAACTGAAGAAGGAGTATGCAAAATTGGTCTTTCTGTCCGATTTTCTCTCACAAAACACACCGCTTCTATGCTTCCCTAAAACAGTGATTCTTCTTTACATCCGACTTTGGTAGCCAAGACAAGAGACTGGAGAGAGATTGCTGTGGATTTCAGATTTCATTGTTTCAAGCCTCGAGACATTCTACCCAGATGTCATCTGGCATGACGCTTCCTTGAGAAATTGGTGATGTGATTCCTGCTTATGGCACTTTCTGTAAATTTCAAAGATCATTGTTGATGCGCTATTAGCCTATTACGTTAAGGATATTCGAAAGGACAAGGATGGACATTCCTACACTTGCTCTTGCAAGCAAATCCTCTCTTCATCTCGTCGGCGATATTCACTCCTGATCACTTCATTGCCAAACAATCCAGTTATTCCACTGCAGCATCTAAATTATCATCAGTCAAGTTTGAAGACGTTATCATATTTGGAATGTATAGCAAAGGCCTACAGCAGCAGTCGCCAGTCTTAACAAACACGTTTCGGTCTGGATAACGAAAAATTATTCTAAATTACGAAAACGGTGACATTCAAAGCAACAGTCGCATGCAGAAAGGGGTTTCAAATTATATCTCTTTCTATCGCTTGACATTGTTTTACGTTATTTTGAATCGTCCCTACATTCATAGAGTGAGTTGATCTCATTTCAGGACTGATAGAAAACGGTGTTATTCGGCATAGACATGCGCAAATAACGGCATTCTGTCTGAGAAATATGTGAAATTGACAAGTCACACCAAAAATGCGGTGTAATACAAGTCAGCTTTTATGAATTAAAAAGTAATGTAATCAGATCGTGGGGTGTGCTGCACTCCTTTTGGCGGACAACCAAATATTTTCGTTATTGAAGCTGGGACATTCCCATAACGATGTCTACATGTTTCATAATTTTAATAAACTTATAGTTAATAAGACTTAAGGTTTGTCCTTAAGAGGACAGGTGGTGCGTTCCCACCGGCAGACATTAAACGTTCAAGGCGCGTCAAACTTTTGACTATCCTAGGACTACATTTTAGAGCCAAACTTGACGAGATCGGTGTGGAGGACCTTCCCACTAGTCCATTTTTCACTCAGCGCTTCTAAAGCGGGGCTGGACCTTACCCCTAATGGTCCTCTGACTTGTGATCCTCGACAAATGCATGAATGCATGAAGGTCTTTAAGCACAAAGACTTGACGGATCTGATTGCGTGCCGGGCGGACCTACCCGGGGGTCCATAACATAGCGCTATACGGGCTGGACTTCACCCTTAAGTGTACGAGATCGTACAAGGCCGCTTAACAAGTGATCTCCTTGGTCAAAGTTTCAGGCTCGATTGATTAGGAACTTATATATAAATAGACACTTAGTAATCACCATGTCAACCCCATGGAGACCAGTAACCGACACAGTCCATTCATCACACTAGGGTAGTTAGCGATAAAAAAAAAAAAAAAAAAAAAGAACAAACGTTAAAACAAATAAAACAATAGCCAGTCGTCAGCAGGTACCCGCCTGGTTGCGTTTCGGCCCCTCTACCTGAACGCTCAATCCCAGGCGGGCGGGGTCCCGCATAAACTTATATGCGGCTGGCATTCTAAAATCAATACAGTAATGATATGTGTAATAATAAGTAATACTGATAGTAATAGTAAAAACAAAAACAAAACAACCGCAAAAGACGGATACATCCAAAACAAACTAAAATATATGTGTGAAATACTGAAATGGTATAACCAATAAAAAAAATGTTAAGAAAACAGTGTTAATTATATTGTTTAAAATGCGCACTGCGATGTCAGCTGCCTGGCTGAGAAATATCCAAACTTGACTAGAAAATTGTTATGACCGGTTAGGATTTTCTCAGTACATGCCTTCATTTTAGACTTACAATATCCTCTGCTGCTCATCACAAAAAGTGTCATATTAATTCGTTTAATTAGATCTTCAAGATGTGAGCAGATGCGACAATAACGTAAAACCTGGCCGGCAAATACATTAATTCCCATGTTATAAGGTATTGCACTGTCTGGAAATGTCAACAGAACAACAGGGAAATCAAAATCTTCCACTTTATGATATATTGAGGTTCGAAGACCGTCTCTACTAGATTGGAGTCTCACATCGAGGTAAACAACGGCTTTGTCATTGACTCCGTTTCTATCTGCAAGAAGCTCCATCGGGTAAATTTTCGGAATTAAGGTATTGAAATGCTTGTAATTTATTACGCATATATCGTCTATATATCTCGAAGTGTTTGACAATAATTTAGCTAGTCCAAACTTTTTATTTTTAACCAATTGTTTCATAAAAGCAAATTCGCAATTTAACAGAAACAAGTCGGCAAGTAAAGGACTGCAATTCCCTCCCATTGGTACTCCTCGAATTTGTCTGAACACGTAACCGGAAAAAGAAATGTAGACTTCAGACACTATAAAATCAATAGCCTTCTTAAAAGAGTCCACGTCATAACAAGAATACCCCTTATATTTGATTTTGGAGAAAAACGACTTCTCATATCCTACACACAAGTATCTACGATTAGTGGAATTGAATGTGAGATCAAGGATGGAAAAAATATTATTCTTGATAGCACCTTGATCTAAGTTTGTATAAAGAGTAGAGAAGTCAAAAACTTGCATAGAGTGGACGTTCACGTTAGAAATATTCCTCAAAAAATCTTGAGTCGAGGCTACACTCCAAAAATAAGAATAACCAGTATTACTCCTGATTGACTCACAGTATCTATGGAAATTTTCTCTTATCACTTTCAGACCTTTGTTGATATTCACCGATAACTTTTTAGTTGTACAATTTCTGGCTCCGGCAATGAATCTAAACTTATAAGGATTTTTATGCAATTTTGGAATCCAGAAAAGTTTTGGTAGTTTAAGGTCCTTGTCACTAACATTAATATTAAAGTTTGATTTCATATCTTTAACGTGTTTAGTAAGGACTTCCTTATCAGAAATAAGCTCAGGTTTATAAGTTGCATTGCCTACTGCAGTGGAAGAATCTATGTCAAAACCAAGCTCGTCCATCAGGATTTTGAGATAGAACTTTTTACATATGAAACTAAAGTTGTTGGATGCTTTATCGACAGGAACGACTATCAAGTTTTTATGGAGATCTTGCAACTCCTTATCAACACAAACGTTGCTGCCATTATCTTTCCCACCCAACTTCTTACAACGAAAGATGCGGTGCTTTACTAACATCATGACCCTGTTTTTCCAAATAGAGAAGTCATCAACTTTTAAGTGAAGGCGACTGGACACACGAGATATATGATTATCTATGGAATCGCTGATCTCTTTTTGAATGGATTTCCATGATATTGACCTAGACAATCTGTGTTTAGTGCCATACGCGAATATAGCTCTGAGACCTGGATCATTTATTATATCTAAATTACCGGTAAAAACATGCCCATAAGGCTCATAAACAAAACTGGTCATCGAGTCACAGCTGCAATCGCTCTGTAAAATGCCAACAACTTCCTGAATTGTCAGGCTATTAAGAAACTTATTATAATTGAAGAATTTCAAACAAATAGGGTTATTAAGCTTATGGTACACTTTGGGAGGATATAGATGTTTCGCTTTTTCTGGAACTAAAGCACAGACACTTTTATCATTAAATACAGAAGGTAAATGAAGTTTGTCAACTAAATGAGACTTGAAAGGAATCACTATATGCGTTTTGTCTTCGGTAGAGCTATCCCTCTTGTTTCTATATAATTTACTATGAACATATGTTGTCAAAACGAAAGATAGGTCATTCGACTGATCAAGAAGCCTA
Source organism: Prostheceraeus crozeri (assembly GCA_907163375.1). Lineage (NCBI taxonomy): Eukaryota > Metazoa > Platyhelminthes > Polycladida > Euryleptidae > Prostheceraeus > Prostheceraeus crozeri. The sequence continues at coordinate 44,667 of CAJQUW010003423.1, forward strand.
GAATACATAATTTTAAGCATGCTATCACTAATCGATTTCAAGCAATTATAGAAATGTCTTATTTTGTTGCTCTTCATCAACTCTTGAAGCTCCTTGAGAATATCCTCACAACTATTAGATGGAGGATATTTCTTTCTACCCGACTTCCTAAGGCCATGGCTTCTCTTACGTCTGCTAATAGGAGAACTAAAAAATGAAAATGAATTTGCAGTGTTCTGAGAGGCGCAACCTCCGCCTAACACTCTGTCATTCAAACCCAAAGGATGCAAGGTGTTCAGCGTTCTTATATGAAAATCTTCCTTACTGTTAAGCTCGAAGGCAATTTCTGTATCAGATTTATTACGAACATCGACAAAGTCAATAATTTGTATACTTACATCATCCCAACTGTGATTAGAACTATTAAAATGATTACTTAAATACGTATTGAGATGATTCTTTTGAACAGACTGCCGATGCCCATTAAGTCTACAATGTAATGGCTGTTTTGTCTGTCCAACATACTGGACCCCACATGATTGACATGTGATCAAATATATTACATGCCTACTCTTACACGAGAAACTACTAGGATAATTTAAAACGAACCGTCTGCCGGTACTAAAACTCTTAAAAGTAGTATTAGTGTCAAGAGATTTACAACATAGGCATCTTTTGCTGCCACAGACATCAACACTACTGACGCATGTGGAGGGCGCTATCCACTCCTTCGCATTAACGTCATACACTTTAGCTTGCATTATATCCATATTTCAAATGCCAGGACCCCATACTAAGCAAGGAATCCTTTCAGAGGTTGGACTTTAGATCCTTGCTATCTAATTGGTACTTAGACCTAACACAACTACCGATGTCATTAATAAACCGCTATAAGAATGTGAGGCTTTCACCTGCCAGCAGAGGTCCAGTAGCGGGGTCATAAACCACCAGCATCTGCAGACTTACTGTGTTAGCAATTGAAGCTGGGACATTCCCATAACGATGTCTACATGTTTCATAATTTTAATAAACTTATAGTTAATAAGACTTAAGGTTTGTCCTTAAGAGGACAGGTGGTGCGTTCCTACTATCTTTGAACTGATGAAGCAAACTTTCTTGCAGTTCTGCTGTAAGGAGCATTTGTATATATAAATGAAAGTCATGGAATATGATCGACTGTTGATAATTTTTTACGTGATTTTTACTGATGTAGACCTTGGGTGGTGTGTGACACCCCCTGATGTAGGACAACAGTTTTAATAGATCTTCTCGTTTTCGCTCTTTCAGAAGCTGCGTTATTTCCTCAAACAATTCATACAATCTCGATAATACATTTCCTCGCGATTACCATTGAACATCCGTATGAAAGAGAAGATTTTTGTGTTCACTCCGGTTCGTTGCATATTCTATTGAAGAGACGCGTATTGAGAGCACTGGATTTCACGAAATTCACGGTTTAAATGCACAATTTCATTGTTTCTTGCAAATTAACTGGCAATGTTTTCGCAGCTAATACTTGACGGTGTATAATACAATGCAGGAATCCGACATATGGTGCTTTAGCGTTGACCAAACCTTTGAAGCCAGATTATGGCATTATTGAACCCATCATGGCAGGTGCAGCGTCAGTACAAATTGAATAAACTTGTCTCCGGTCAAGGCCTTCTTCAACAATGAATTTCGATAACTCATCTATTACGTCCTTGCCTTTCATTGTTGTTCCCAACTTATGACAAAAAAGAAAATCTCCTTCATCTCGGTATCTTTCGAATATCGAGCAATTACCATCAACTGGGAGTACGAGGAAATGGTAGATTCATCGAGTTGTCAGCTAAAATGACCAGTTTTTTGATCTCTACGACGATTTGGTCTTTGATGTCGTTGCATATATCATGTATTCTGCTTTACACAGTATTATCTGAGAGAGACACAGATCGGAGTTTGTCGACGGATTTATCACCGAGCAGCAATCTTGTCTTAAAATCAATAGGACGCCAACGATGGGATGGATCTTTTCATTATACTGTGAACTTGATCGTTATGCGCTAATGACGCGAGCACGAGGGTAGACTGTACTCACATAGCAGAGTCGATTACAAGAAAACAATTGTGTTCGGCAGGGAAGATGAATGACGCGCTCTTTCTCTTAGTACGAATGTATCAAAAGCTTTTCATTCGAATATCACACATAGGCTACACCACATTTAGATACAAAAATGTAGGCTACATATCCAGCATACAGATTCGATTATAACTTTAAGTAATTTTACTTAGAGCAGCATATATTGCCCCCTTGGAAAAGTCAAAATTACCCATCGGGGGTAATTGCCCCCAGGTTGAAAATCACTGATCTACATTCTTATGCGAGGTTCCCGCGCGGCATAAACAATCACGCTCAAGGTACACCAGGATTTACAACCAACGTGCGAGCATCCCCCTGGGCTCTTTGAAACTTTTCAACCTCTCAAGTGCCTTATGATTGATTCACGCTAAAAACCTTCACCTGTCAATTATGCGTGACAGTGGTCGATAAATATGACGAGAGCAAGTATTTCTCCTTATGCTACAGCATAACATGCTTGAGTGCTGTTCAGGATCTTGCTGGCGTAAGCACTTACCTTCTCCTTGCTGTCATCTTTAAACCTGCGGCAAGTTGGCATCCATGGCGAGGCCAGAGCCATCGGCATCAAGAATGAAGGTGCCTCCAGTCTTGGTGAAATCTGACATGCTGAAAATTGGAGTGGACGTTGGGCAGCGTTTCAGAGCATCAAAGGCCTCTTGGCAACGACGAGTCCATACAAACGCATTGTCTTTGTTAGTTAATTATTGTAGGGCCTCAGCTATTCGTGCAAAGTCTTGTACAAGTCTGCGATAATATGATGCTAAACGCCAAAATTCCTGCATCTGCTTCGAAGTTGTTGGCGTCGGCCATTATTTCACTCCGTTTTTCAGGATCATTTTTGGTACTTTGAGACGTTGCAATGTGGAAAAGATATCTAACGGAGCTCAGTCCCCATTGGCATTTCTTAGTATTAACTTACTTGCTTATTGACAGATTACCACCTGTTTGTAGATAGGTATCCCGTTTTTTCTACGGACACATCAACTTCCCCATCTTTGTTGTCTTCAATCAGATCAGTGATTTCATTCCAGTTCTTAGGGGCATCGGAGAAGAAAGAAGCAAACCATTTATTAATTTCTTCGGCCTCTTCCTTCGAAGAGTTGAATGAGTTGATTGTGTTGTCTATCGGATTTTTTTGCAGACCTAACGATTTAAGCGTTTTCCATATACCGCGTGCCTTCGCTTTTGTCTTGTTTATCCAAGCTGTACACCAATCTATTTTATTTGCCACGAAAAATAATCTGCAGGGTTTCCCTTGCATACAAATGATAGCGGACGACCACGATGACGTGGCAGATCGCGTGAAAAAATCAATATTGCAAAAATTCTTCACTGAAGACAAACACGCGCCGATAACAGCTGAATGTGATGCTAGCTGACAATACAGGCTACTGCAGCAAGCAATTGATGACACAAAGAGAATTCCAAGATTTACGGGCGTAGAAGAGATCGACCAAGACTAGGACACGACGATGAACTACACTCAGATGGCTGGAAATTGTTGAACGTCGATTGAAGTCCAAACAGACGTTTTACCGCAAAGCTGTTTGTATATTCGAGTGTCCCGAAACACAAGGAACACGATGGCACCAAAATGTACGCGCAATAAGATAATAGAACAACCGCTACTCTAGAAAATTCCTTCCAGAGCGAGATGACAACCTCCACCCGACAAGTTCGCTGACACTTACTTCAGGGTGTCGAGCGACCTGGAAAACCTGGAAAAATCAGGGAATTCGATGGAACCTACAGTAGGCTAAGTGGTTACTTTGCTGATTGTTGCAATTGTTATAACGATATGGCACGGTAAAGCAATTGAGGAAGTTGAATGATCTGAAACCAAAGGAATCACAAAAATGGTAGAGATACAACAGGCCAAACTCTTGTTGGCGGAGACCAAGAAAAAAAGGCCAAGAAAGTGAATATTTCTTTTGGTACAAAGCAAGCCATAAAGGAACCTAAAAGGCTGAATGATGACGACAAAGACTCTTTTTGTAAACATTGCTGGGACAGTTTTGTGGCTGTGGCAGAAAATTTGCAAGAGGGATCTCCCTTGCGTAAACCTCTTGTGCTTGCTTTCGCCTGCCTTGACCCTGAAATTATGGCTTTGGAACACCTACAAAAGATTCAATTGTTCGAAATTGCTCTCCAAAATCTAGTAGAGTATCGATGGAATTGAAGCAGATAGTGTTCATATTCAATGCGAAACGTTTCGTTGTCGAAGAACTGTTATCCTATAACTTCAATGATTCAACAAAAGTGATGATCGACTCGATGTGTTTTTAATGAAATTGTGAGACGAAGAGAAAGCAATTAACACGTATGATTTGCGAAGTTCATGAAAATCATATTATGTCTCAACACTGGACAAGCAGCGGTGGAACATGTGTCCTCAGCGAACAGGGATTTACTGGTAGAGAATCAAAAGGAAGAATCACTGGTTGCACAACGTTTGGTGAAAGACTATACTCGTGCGCGCTGCAACGGAAATCTGTCAAGTTCCAAGTTTCTAAAGGACTTACTCTGTCTGCGAGAAATTCCGCATCTTGTTACAAAGAGGCGAAACGAGTGAATGCAGAAAATCAGGTACAAGAAGCAGAAAGCGAAGATTGAAAGAATGCGAATGGCAGCACTGTTACAGGACAAATTGGATGAGCAGAAACGTCTTCGCAAACAACTATTGGGAATCACAAATGACATACAAGAATATGTATCTTTGATTTTATTAGTTCAGATTTTATTGTTCTTGACATCCTACATGTACATCCACATTATTCCACATCAATTGTCTTCCCTTAACCAAAGAATACCGATAAAATTTGCAATTTGCTAAGTTTGGATATTGCTTAGCCTTCTTTATCAATTTGTTTCAAATCTTAAATTAGCTACAAACTCATCACGTGTGTCATAATCAATCGCAGAAAGTGATCGAAAGAAATCGTCTTGTGTGCAATTTCTGCCCACCATACATGTACCTGCATGTATTTATCTCAAGAACTAGGATATTCAAGAATTAAAACCTAAATTTATAATAGCATGAATAATGAATGATGATGATATAACTTTATTAGACATTCAAGGGCGGTGCGTGTATCACTACTCATGAAATATATTGCAATACCGTGGCGCATCTCTTTCGGCTCGCTCGATGTGCATTTGAAATGAAATTGAACATGTAGTGAAGAACATTTGAAATAAAGTGCTTTTATCACAATCAAAGGGTTAGAAATTTAAAACTCGTAATTGTGTATATTATTCATGTTATAACATATTCTTCAAAACTATTACATATATAGGTTTATTGAGATAGGTACACGTTCATTTTTCAGTTGCTTGTAAATTGTGATATTGTTTTGTGTTGTATTTAGCGCCAAACACATTTTTGATGATTTTGGCGGCAGATAATGAATCATTCAGTAATAAAAATATTAATTTGTTTTTTATGTTTGATACATACGCTTTTGTGTAAACCTGTTTTAGGTGATTTTATTTTGAATAAAATTGTTTGCATATTATAAAATTCACTTCACTCTGAGTTGTACATGTATAACAACTGAAACCGGTTACGAGGATTAAAGACTAACATCGATGCTGTTTTGGGACTATGTCAATACAGTTTCCATAGTTCTATTGAGTAGAATTTTCAAAATTTAGGTGTTTCTGGAAAAATGTCATCGCGGTTGAATCATGTAGGTACAGGGATATGCACCAGTATTTGAACGTCATCAGAAGATGCTTCTTCAAAGCAAAATTTCAAAGATAAATATTTTTGACTATGGAAAGAATTCATGCACTGGCTGACCTTTAAGATAATGATGTGTTGAACTTGAGTGCAACGTCGCGACGGATGATTCCAGCTGAAAAAAATTATAAACATTAAATAGTGTCCATCATATTGCCGAAAATTATGGTCTACTACCGTTCTAGAGGATATGAAAGAGAATGAATTTGACATAAGCTTATCTTTTTTTGCACAGAGAAATCGAACAGTTCATAGCAGATTGGTCTTTTTTATTGAATTATGATTTGAAACATGAGTCTGACTGCCTCAAAACGCCATACTTGCATCATGTAATAAATACATGCACCCAGGCATATACTCTCAGTATATACTCATATACTCAGCATATACTCTCATGCACCCGCACATTTCCTATCTATGTCGCTGGTCCTGGTGAGTTTGATTATTTTTCTAGGTAAACCCATCATTTATATTTTATACTCTATTATTCAAGAGCCTATTTTACATAAATAGATGTAAATATTTTACATAAGCCTACTAAAAAACCTGAAGCGCTTGAAGTTTCCGAAATGATATAAATAAAGTCTTATTCTCATACATTCAAATTTTTTTTGCAACATAGCTGTATTCCCCGAAATGACAGTGGACTACGTGTCATATTGGCTAGGCGCTTGGCCTAGCGATCTTTCGTTCGGGAGGTCGAGCCCCGTAAGTGTCGCTGGAAGTTGTGTGGAAAGTCATCCGGACTAAAAGATCACAACGCACCAGTGACGACCACCTGAACAACAGTCACGTCTGAAGCAGTCACGAACATTTTTAACTGCATCAGCGGAGACTGTGCCATCATCTCTTAATCCTTGTGACATATTCCCTTACCAAAATGCTTGAATTCTCATGCACCCGCACATTTCCGATCTATATCGCTGGTCCTGGAGAGAATCGTGTTTCAGAAGTGCATCCTGCCTCATATACTCAGAAATCTTGATCTCTCACAGTTAGCTTGCAGTCCGGGATCAGATGGAGACTGCTCTACCTCTGACATTGCTCAATCATCCTGCGTGCTTGTTTGCGATTTTAGATCCCGAATTGCACGGTCAGATGGATCAGAAGCTTCCTCAGCAGTGACCGTTTTCAAAATTGCGAATCGACGACAGTACTTCTTCTTGCCATCGTTGCAGCAGCGGTGTTCCCCAAGGTAGTGTTCTCGGGCCCAGTCCTCTTCACTTTCTCTGGATAGCCTGAGGCCTGTGTTAGGGAACACCACAATCATCAAGTACGCCGATGACGTAGCATGCACTCACTGCATCCGAACATCCTGCAACTTGAGTGTAACCTCCTGCAACAGTGGTCTGAGAATCAACAGCTTCCACTCAACACGGGAAATGTCACATTATGGACATCGTCACTCGCCGAAGCACAGAAACGAAGCTTGTGATTGACAACGTCGGACACCAAGTCGTCGCCGTAAACGAGTTGCGGTTGCTAGGAGTAATAATATATCATGACCTCCGTTGGAGTACTCACGTTAACTTTACGCTGAAGAAAGCGTCTCGGAGATTGTTCATCCTTTGTTACGGCGAGCAAGGGCCTCACATGATTTTATGCGTTACGCTTATTCTGCATTTTTTGTCTCATTTATGCTATACTCGTATCCTTCATTCTGTAACCTAACTTTATATTTGAAGAACAAATTTTCACGCCTAGAGAGACGTGCTTTTAGAATTATTGGTATTCCAAATGACTTTTCTCCACTTCTCTTTGATTTGGGGTGATCGTGTTTGTAAAAAATCCTTTTTTTCTTTTGCTACCCCAACTTTCTTTTCCTTCACGAGAACTTTTTGACGAGGTCGATAGATGGGGTCGAAGAACACAGTCCTTGATGCCACCTTTCTCTAGAACTAAGAGATTATTTTATTAAATATGGAACGTTGTATGTATTACACCCATTATATGATTTTACCAATGATTTATTTTTGTAATTGTGAAACAAGTCAGACTTTCATCTGGAATAGAATAGAATAGCTGATACGGCATGGCAGTACATCAATGAAGGTCTTCGATTCTATTCTTTTCCAGATGAAATTCTGACTTGGTCAGCCTTTCCAAGCCCCAGTATGAGGAAGTAGTGACGTTAAACCATTATTCAAGACCTCTTCCGACCCCACGAACATATTTGAAGTGAGAGACAATCAGACCGTATGAGGAAGGCACACAGGAAGTGTATAGGTCATTAAGCTATTAAATTTTAATATATGATAACTAGGGCAACCCAAAGTTGCAGTGCAACTTTTTTGCATATTTTAGGGTAAAATGCAACATTTTGCAACTTTCACTGTCATTTGTAATAAAGATAAGTTTTTTAATTTCCTCACTCTTGGATCAACTCAGCTACCGGTTAAACCCAATCTAGATGCATTTCGTCATGTTTTCAATTCTAAGAATTGTGTGGTGACGCTTTTCTATAAATAGCATTTACGTGAACTACTTACAAATTTTTGCTCAGCTTGTCGTGTTACTATTGGCAGAACAAAGACATCACATTGTGAATCCGTCGCTATAATGAAATAGATAACTTGCACGATATCAAGAATGAAGGCATTAACTGTAAAAAACAAGCAACGAAAACAGATGTTCAGTGATATTGATATTGGAAGTCCTCCAGAACCAGTAGTAACACGATGGGGAAGCTGGTTGGAGGCAGCATTCTATGATAGCAAAAACTTTCCAAAAGTAATGGACATTGTAAATTCATTATCTGGTAGTGGTATTTTAGTTGAACGCGCAAAGAGCGCCTTAAATTCGCTTACGATCCGGAATCAGTTACTTGAAGTGAAACGCGATTATGAAACTTTGCTAGTTCATATTAACAAGTACGAGAAAAGTAACGTTACTATAAAAGAATGCTTCAATGAACTGAACAATTTGGAGTTCGGGGATGATTCAGCAAGTATTCTCTCCTATTTGAAAGTGCGAATTGATCGAAACTCAGATCTGAATGCTATCATGACTCAGGAACGTCCCGATATTTCTCCTTCTTTGTATGTGTTGCTTCAGCGTTGTCAGCCCACTTCCAAATCAGTGGAAAGAAGTTTCTCTTTATTGAAAAAACTTCTTGCTGACGATCGACATTGTCAGCAAGTACCTTGTCGTGTACTACAACAGCAGTGATTAATCGACGTTTGTATTGTGAACTTATTTTTTTAGTTGGTATGAATTTTGTTTTGTATGACGTGAAAATATATTGTTAAATGAACGCTAGTTACCTATTTTTCATTTGAATAGAACACATTCAAACGGGCATACACGTACATATCAACTTTTTAGCCATGATTGCCATTATCTGTTGCTATTTGACATAGCATTTATTTCAAGCTATTCGGGGGCTTTTATTGCATTTTTTTGCTACTTTTTGAATTTTAAGTGCAACTTCTGAAGATTTTTAATGCAACTTTGGGTTGCCCTAATGATAACTATTGAGCAAAGAGGTTTTATCTTTAAGCCCCTTGCGTTCCTTCGGTCTATTAGTTGTCAATGTTTCCCAATTCCTTGGCACAACCAGTTCAGCCGCTTTGCCAGTTCTCTAATTTCTTAATGACTATTTCTGAGATGTTCGGTGACTCGCTTTATTTCACATAAGACGTTTCCTTTACTAATTTTCCGAATTATCTCATTGTGCATCGTCCACAAAAATTGGATTTATGAAAGTTGCTTTCTTCTGCTTCCATGTGCAGCCATTTCCCCGTAATGGTCGCTTCAATGTTATCAAACCCATTCGAAATAAATTGGAAGTGTGCAAGGCAAATGCAATCTAAAGATCTACACAAAATTGCCACACCTACTTCAACCAAGATCAATGAACGAAGCAAAGACGAATCAATAAAAAAGTAGCATAAAACTCAAAGTTGTTGGAAATGTCTGTCTCGTTCCCTCGTTCTTGTTTAGCCTGGTATAATGTTTATAAATCATATTAGCAGTTGTCGTAACGTTCCGGGCGCCTTGCTGTTGATCCTGCAAGAGTCGCTGAAAAGGATACGGAACAATCCTAGGATCAAGGTTCATATATCAACAGTTGATCACTCTCGGTTCATGTCTGTGAGATACCCTCGGCGACGCATTCATGTTTTGACAAACAAATCAATATCTAATTTCACTGTAATTCAGAAAAGTTATCAGTGCAACCACTACTTATCAATTCTAAACAGAATTTATTGGTGTTGAGGTAATTCCTTTCATTGTGATGAGAGCGTGCGAATATATTCAGATTTATAACTTTCATTATCTATACTTTTGATGTTATTGTAACTAGAATATTCAGGAAACTTTTTAAAGTAAAGTAAGTTATATTTTCAATCAAAATCATTTGTTTACAAAAGTGGTTGAAGACATGTAAATATTATTTTGAAAATTTCTTAGAGCATAACAGAACATTATTCAAACCAAGATTGTGATAAGTCTTATACACGACAAATGATGCAGACCTACGAGCACTTTTTGAGATGGGGACAATAAAGCATCCGCAACGGTGAATCTATTGGGGGAAAAATCATGGAAACAATGATTTTGCATACAGCATCTCTCAAAGAGCCTCAGAGATTGCTGCAATCTCCTCTCATCAAGAAACTCCACTCAAGTACAAGATTCATCAATGCCACCGATAATACGATGTGCCGACGAAGAAGGGCGAACAGTATTCCAAAATGGATCTGAAAAGGGAATTATACACACAAAAAAGGTCACTCAGACAAAAATACTTTAAAATGCGAAGAAAATGAAAATCAAAACGTTTGTCCCACTTTAAATTAGCTGACCAAAGAACTCATAAGATCTTGTGCGCCTGAATCAAATCAACGCCAGGTAAAGTGACGGGAGAAAAATTGTGATTTTCTTATTGGGAGGCACTTACTCTTGCTGTTATTCACCGTCAAGTACATAGTTCTAGCCTACATAGAAAATTCTTATGTTCAATTGTAGCATGATGGTTGTCGATACTACGGTCGATGAATAGGAACTACAATAGTGAGATCATTAACAAATTTCACAAAATGTGCAGAGGCTGTTGACGTACAGAAATTACCCGTTGCCGTATTAAATAGCAGAGATGCAAGTACAGAGCCTTGGAATACACCGGAAGTCGCATCAACCGGGCGACTAACGACGCCATGTATTCGGACACTTTACTGACGATCGTTGAGGTAGGAAGCTATTGATTTGACAAAAGTCGATGGGAATTTGCACTCGGAAAGACGTCTCAAGATAATGTTATGGTCAAGCCTATCGAAGGCTTTCGCTAAGTCGTAGGACAGTATTTGAACCCCAGCTACATCATCAAAATCCACTAAGTGAGTAACATGATCATGTACAGAAATTGGGGCCGTTGTAGCGGAAGCTCCGATAGTAGCACCATGTTGATGTAGAACAGCCGCACGCTGTAATTGAGCTTCGTAATGCAATGCTATGATCCCTACGAAAATCTTGCCCGGTATTGGGATGAGGGAGATAGGTCTCAAATCAGTAATTGACGGTTTGTGCTTCTTGGGCACGGTTCCCATATGCGCATATTTCCATAGTTTGGGGAAGTAGTTCATCTGAAGACAGACATTGAAAATATGAGCCAAAGGGGAAGCGAGGATTGATGCTGCGGACTTATATAACTTCGTCGGAATTCAGTCTGAGCCTAACGCCTTGTTAGGATTGAGCTTTCTGAGCTCGTCTGCCACTCTCTCAACAGAAATGCACGTTGACTGGCTAGCCTCTTCGTTTACATCAGGGGGCAATTTGAAATCTATTTGGGTAATTTCAAATGAAGAGGCAAAAGACAAGGCTTATTGCTTCAACTGATTCGCTGATTGAATTATATTTCTGAAGTAAACTGCTGAGGCCATCTTCATTCTTTTTCCTGATGCTGAATTGGTGACATTCCACATATTTCTCACTGATTGTTTAGACTTTGCACCCTACTTGAATTTACCCTTTCCTGTTTCAACCTTAATTTTATCTTTTAGAATAGAATAACGAGGAAAGTCACGTTTGCGATAGGCCATCCAGCGTTCGTTGATCACATTTTTGATGAAAGGGGTTATCCACGGTTTATCATTTTTCGAGACAGGCACATGCTTGACGGGAACACTTTTACGCAGACATAAATCAACAATATCGTGAAAAATGCGACATTTCTCCTCAGGAGAATAAAACATTGAAAATAACTCAATCCAATTAACATTTTATAATGCGTCAATAAAATTATAGATATTTGAGTGTGAAAAGTCATATGAAGGTTGAAAAACTTCACGGTCTGCACCACACTTTTTTTAACAGGTAATGAACAACAAAAAACAGTTCTGTGATCAGAGCATTCTATAGGAGGGCCAACTGCGCAATCATACTTTGTTAGAATACTTTCACTAACGAAAACACGGTCAAGAATATTTTTTCAACGAGTTGCTTCTGATGCAATCTGAGTTAGTCCAAGATCAGTCGAAATGTCAGTGCTGTGCATCTGATTGAAATATCCTGTCATGACGACATCGTAGTTGAAATTACAATTCAAAATTTACTCAACATTCTCAACAATGAATACTTTGATATCACACAAGATTTGGGCAGAAACGTGAGTTGGTATGTATACACAAATCAAAAGCAGATTAGAATGATGCAGTAGTCCACAAGAACTCAAAATACAGTGGATGATTCGAGAATTGAACGCACCTAACTTTCATCTTTTTACAAACATATACGCAAACTCCTCCTCCTCCTACTCAGCCTACTATATCAGCTCTAAAGATTTCATAATGAGGGAAAGACATGATAGAATCAGGAACACTGGTTAAATAGCCAAGACTCAGTTTTGCAGACAGTATTAGGATTTAAGTTCGAAATCACTGCAGATAGCTCATCAAGTTTTTTGAACATAGAGCGGATGTTGGTCATTAATAGTGAAGGAAACGATGGTTTATCATCATTTGTAGATAGAGTGGTCATAGGGGTTTGCTAAATTCATCCTCGAAAACTCCGTATCGACTGCTTTGGCAACTTGATATCGAAAGATGACCACATCTTCACCCGCACCACGCCTTTGGCTGTGTTCAGATAGCAATTTTGTCCACTGCTGCTTCTGCAATGGAGTCATATCAGTCTTAGTGTAGACTCGAGAAAAACTGTCAGAGTATTTTAGATTTGAATCATTCTTTAACAATGTCTACTTTTGTGAAATCGTACTTAATTTAACACGAATGGGTCTTCTTTTACCTGTTGAAATCTTTCCCAAATGATTATGCTGTAGAACTTCAATCTCGTTATGAACATTCAGTTCTTGAAAGACTTGTGATAGCAGAGAGGAATCAAAAGTTTTCCTTTCGATCTGGCAGCCATCACTACTCTCTTCCAATCCAAAACAATTACATTTTTCTCCTTGAAATTCCTCTCGTTCATTTCATTAGCTACTATTTCAGGGAAAGTTTCAGAAAAATGGTGAAACACATTATCTCGATCACTGTTTGCTTTCACTCCGTCAGTTAAAGACTTAACAACATTCTGAAGAGCGTGAATTTCTTGCTTTAGTGAGTCAATGACTTCATTTTCGCTTTGATCAATGCTTTGAGTTCGTGGAACATGCCAAATGTCAGTGACGATGATCGAGTTTCTCGTGTGGGAACTTAAGGAGAAGGCATTGTACCTTGTTTGGACAGAGAAAATGGCAAAATGTTGAGATTCGAACACAGATCCTAGAGAAGCAACCAACGCAGCAACCACAACACTGCGATACCTTTGATAAAGAGTGTAGAACGGTTTGTGTTATTCCGGATCTACAGAAACGATCTGCATGAAAAGCCCGGTGAATGGCATCAGTGACCACGTGACCAGAAGCAGATTGCAGGACACAGACTTGCACAAAAGACCGCAATGAGTAGAAATCACAATCGATGGATCACTGATGCTGAATATCGACGATAGCGGCGAGGATCATGAGAAAAATCACACAAAAACGATGCGATGACACAGCTGATATAAATTTTGCCAAATGATGCAAGGTGAAAGCCGACTGAAACCACGATAAAACTTATGCAGCACGAGACAAACACAAAGACACGACCGCCCGATAGACACGCTGCGTATTGATATATAAACTGAAGAGCGATTCGTAGAGCTAGAATAAAATGATAGAAATTCTTCGACGTGTACTATTGAGGAAAAAATACAGGACGTGACTAATTTCATTCCGTCTTCAATGGTGCCCGCCGAAGAATTTCTGGATTTTTTCTTTCAACAATTTAAAATTGTCTGTGAATATAACAATAGCATTTCTGAATTTTCCTGCAGTATCAAGATTATGGAACATAAAAATTCTTTGTCTGATTATATTCATGGTCATCGCAATGAGAGGCGTTGCTGTAGATAACTTAATCGTAAAATTTTTTGACAAAAAGTAAAATCTACTATTGACTCGATTTTCAGATTCTGAACACATCAAGAAGCTCACACCGAGTATAAATCCCAGGTGAGTTGCGATGATCAACTGCCAAAAGGAAAAATGAAATTGGGACATTGCGCCAGTCCATCGAGGAGGACATCTTCTACCTGACAAATAGTCAAAAGGATGTATCAAAAATATTCAGGATATCAAAAGGATGTTGATCCTAATACATAGATACGGACAGAAAGATTCAAAAGTCTAGGCAATTTTCTCGCTATTATGCGATTGTAGAAGTTGAAAAAGATAAACGTCTTCTCAAATTTAATTGATGATCATGTTATCCAAAAATGTCTTCGGTTTCAATGGTAGGTCAAGGAACTTCCTCACTCTAGGTTAGGAACTTAAAAGAAGTACGATTACAAATTAGGAGAAATTTTCAAAATGTACAGTTGTTACATAGCATGAACCATGATGTTTAAGAAAATATTTTGGAGATGAGCAAAGTGAAAAAAATGGCAAGTCGTACCACTTTCTAGAGACATATTAATGGATATGATCTTAGCACACTGGATTTCGGAAATTCCTTCGGGTACTCATAATGAGATGTAATTTTTTCCAGAATTTTCGCCTTCCGGCTTTGTCAATGTCTACATGTTCCATTGACAAAGCCGGAAGGCGAAAATTCTGGAAAAAATTACATCTCATTATGAGTACCCGAAGAAATTTTCGATTCTCTCAACGGTCTGTCCGGGTACGTGGAGAACCACATCATGCATTCGTATTCGGCTCAAAGATGGTGATTTTTGCATGTTGCATGTTAACACAATGTGACCAATTTGTCACAAATTGACCATGTTTCTGGTGAACACAATGAAAAGATGCTACTTCTCTGCGGTCTCATCTTTATGGTCAGCATGGTACCGATGTCCATTTATTCGTTCCCTCAGAGATTTTCCTGATTCGCCAATATACGTTATTAAGTTAAAGTTCTCGAAACGCTTAGAGCAAATTATGTCTGTATTTTTTCGTATTATGTTGTAAATTATTTTTTGCATGGCGTCATCATTAAGTAGATTTTTAAACACGCTGATTTTCTTTCAACTTCTACAACTACTTGAATCACTTATCGATCTGTCTGTTTTGAATGAGAGTCGTTTTGAATTAAAGAAAGGATTATTGCAGAACTGGAATGACTGATGGACATTGCATGAATTAATTACATGGATGTGTAATTGTGTCATTCACATATAGACAGTCCATTTAAAGGCGAAGCCTGTTGATCACCTTGAGTAAACTCGTACCTGCTGCTTATTGTTTGCTCAGAACTCATAGCCACGGAGAAAAGCATATTCATTTCATTATTTATGACGAAAATTTTCGTTACAGTTTCCAATAAGCCAGCGAGGAGATAATGAAAAGGAGAGGTGTTACTAGATCTCCTTCAAGTGGCAAGCGTCGCACACGTCAGTCCACACCTGGAAAGGTAAGTAGTGTATCAATACCGTCCTAAAGCAAAGTTTGATAATCTTGACTCAACACAATTTGACGACAAATATATGATTTTTATTGATTGAATGAATTTTTGTCAAGTTAGGATGTTTGAACACTTAAAATTTTTTATTGATAGCTAAAATTAAAACTACTTAGGACCCACCACAGATAAGCTAACTATGCTGTAGGGATATGATGTTTCAATTTATTGGCGATTATAAATTCGCTTTGTTGAATAGGATGTGCTATTGTTCCGTATCAGCCTTCTATTTTTTCGCACATGCCCAACATCTTTTTACATTAACTAGTGGTTGCTTCATGACCCTATCGTTCGAAATAACGCTATTATCCATTCTTTGTAGGGGAGGACGGGACTAGTTCACTAGACAGTAAACTTAGAATTTCACAAAACTTACTACTTGCGCTTTCTTCAAGAAGCTATTACTTGACGTTCTGATTTTAATAAGGGAACTAGACTTTCTGACCATTTTTTAAGTTTTGCGTTGTTTATTTTGTTCAGTATATTAACACAATTTAAATATTTTGTATCACCCTGTTGCCTGCATCATAGGCTTTAAAAGAAAGAGCACAGATGCGATTCGGTAAACAATTCTTGATAAACACATTGATATAACAGTGGAGTACCGGTATATACAGCATTTCACTCGATTTTGGACAGATAGGGTCTATAGTTGAAATCCTCACGAAAATTTCGATAGAGGACAATCTCTACTTTTTTTCTATCTGATCGCATATAATATGGTGACAATATAAATAGTGCCCAACCATATAGATATCAAACGATGCTCTAATCCACAGAGATATCATTGCATAGTGGTATGCTGTATAATTAGAAGAAGTAATTTGATCGATATAAAAATTGCCTGGAAATTTGATGATATCGACATGGAATTGTCCGGGAATTGAAGTTCGAATTTTGGCCGCCGCCCTGACCTTCATTCTGACGTATTATTTTGAAGTTAATTCATATACATGTATTTGATTGGCATTTTGACATGATTACAATGAAAAATGATTATTAACTTTGTTCATAATTGAAAACATTTTCATTTCAAGGCTTTTCTTCGTCGGTATTTATGGAGTAAATGTGACATTTACTTCGTTCACCTGATGAAGTCGTAGACGAAAATTCGTGAATAAACAATTTTATCTTGAGACTACGTTGATTTCTTTAATTTATCTTTATTATTAAGTCTCATGGCGATTACTTATGATATATCTATAAATATATATATATATATATAATATATTAATTTATAAATATACAGGGTGGCCATAAAGTTGCGCACCAAGATTTTAATTAATCTTGTAGATCGCTTTAAATGACTTTTAAAGGAGAAAATGCATAATTGTAACCAATAAAATTAAGAAAATTATACACTGCTTCTAGGTATTCACAAATGTTGAAAATGCTGCCCACCAGCAGCCACACATAAATTGAGTCGATGGTGAAAGTTATAGAACACTCGATTCAGGAAATCTGAATCACCGACAGTTTCCTGACAAGCATCACGAATTCGAGTTCGCAAAGGATCCAGGTCATTCATGCGCACGGAATATGCTAAGTGTTTAGCGTATCCCCAAAAGAAGTAATTCATAGGATTCAGGTCGGGGAATCGAGCAGCCCATTCGACTGTTCCCTTTCGATCAATCCAATGAACGAAGTTTTTAATCCAGCCAGCCGCACACTATCAAGGCATAGTGCGGAGGCGTTCATATCCTTCATGAACCACTCAGGTCGTCCTTCTTCAATTGAGTCTAAGTGAGGGATAAGTTCTTCTTGCAACATTGTGAGGTACTTGTTGCCGTCGAGCGTGGAGTCAAAAAGAAGGGCCATAAAACATGGTCTTTCCACAGACCGCACCAGACCATTAGTTTCGCACCACTGTTCTTTTGTGGGTTGCATCCAGTGGGGATTCTCCCGCGCATAATATCGGCAATTTTCTTTATTCACTTCACCATTGAGATAAAAGTTGGCTTCATCACTAAAGAGCACTTTCCGATGCACCATGTCAGGATTTTCATCCAATGGGTTTTTAAACCATGTCGATATTTCCATATATCGGTCAGGATCGTCTTCGTACAATTTTTTTGAGAATCTGAAGTTTTTATGGATGAAAAAAGTTATTATTTGAGTATCTTCTGCATCGTGAGCGTGTAACGTTGATTTCGCGGGATGATCTACGCAAGGATTTTTTTGGACTTTGCTCAATTTTATCGAGAATAGGTGTTCATGTCGCATCAGATACTCTTGGACGTCCACTTAGCTCTTTGTCGTGAACGTCAGTTTCTTTGAACTTCGCAAGTAAACGACCCACTGCCGTGTGACTAACATTCATTCCTTCATGCTTTGAATTGAACGTTTCAGCAACAGACCAGTTTGTCCCACCATGTCGCCCACAAAGTAAGATAATTTCAGCTCTGTGTTCAATTGACAAGGACATGCTCGCTGGTTGTGATTAAGAAGCCAATGTAGCTTCCATCTATCTTGACTCCTTCGCTTTTTTCAGAGTAATACTCATTTTGGCAGTCGCGCGATCATCTGCACCAAATAATGTTTATTCATGAAGTTAAGAGAACGAAGTATACTCCACATGCGCACGACGAAACTAGGAATTTCTATAATAGTATGATTGAAGGTTAAAGTTTGGACGTAGGTTTGATAAACTTTGGTGCGCGACTGTATGGCCACCTTGTATACATATACATATATTGTTTTTTTGATGGAAAAACAAAGTTTTCTCCCAACCGAACATGTACATGGAACAAGAGATGTACAATCATTCCATCTTCAGCGGCAAACACAAGTAAAGGTAAAATCAGGGGTTTATATACAGAATTCATGGCGTGATACAAATACAGTTCAAAGTAAAAGCTTTCAAGACAAAACTGCGGAGAAAGAGAGTCAGGGTGACAAATGGCAGCTATGATATCTTTGTTTTTTCGCGCCTTTAAAATTTGCTCCAGCCGTTGTAATTACCAAAAAGCGGTTGATAAGATAATTGATATTTTTAAAAATAATGGCTACGATGAGCGCACAATTTTACGAGTGAAGAAAAATATGGAAAAGAGAGCAAGCAGAGCAAAAGAAGAAAAAGCTGAAAATGAAAAAGTTGTGTATTGGTCTGTTCCTTACATTGTGTCCACTAATCAAATGTTGATGCGTTGTATTCATGATATTAACGAAAAGTTGTGTGAAAAAGCCAAAATAGTCCCAGTTTTTAGAATCAACAAAATCCTAAATCATTTCAATTACAAAGATCCGATTGCGAACGCAGTAAAATCAAATGTTGTGTATCTCTACACTTGTGATCGCTGTTCTATGCGATACGTTGGCGCCACTAGACGTTATTTTGCTTCTCGCATTTCGGAACATTTAAAAGGATACCCGTGTCAAACTGAAATTTCTATGCATCAGCATAGTCCTAAAGCTGAAAACCTCTCTATCATTGGAATATCAAGATATCCATTGATATTGGAATCTATTATGCTGAAAGAAAAATCGGATTGGCTATCTAATGAAAGGAACAGATCAGCACCCTTGTACTTGAATTTGTCACCCTGACTCTCTTTCTCCGCAGTTTTGTCTTGAAAGCTTTTACTTTGAACTGTATTTGTATCACGCCATGAATTCTGTATATAAACCCCTGATTTTACCTTTACTTGTGTTTGCCGCTGAAAATGGAATGATTGTACATCTCTTGTTCCATGTACATGTTCGGTTGAGAGAAAACTTTGTTTTTTCTTCAAAAAATTATGAAGTTGGGTCAATTATGTTTGAAATATATATTATACAACATATTTTGTAGATCAAGTTTAATTTTGTTTGACATAATGAAACACATCATCGCGATGGCCGAAAGGGGTATGGTGTTTCAATGTTTGAGTTAGAAAATATTGCACTCGTAAAAAAGCGCAGTATATTAATGGCAATTAATTATCTTAGTCATTGCACGACATTGTGATCAGTGCGTTTACATGAAAATGTGTTTTTTCATGAAAATTAGGTCAGCGAACATAGTGATGCGGAAGATGCATGTTTGTTATGATAGATAAATTCAAGCTCTGTAAGCGCTTTGATGCATTTTCATAGACCGATACCGGTACGTTACGTATATACGTACATATAGTGATGCACTCGCATGTTATGTTATTATATTATGAATATAACTTTCTTAGTATTTATCAGTCATATGTCAATCATAGTAGAGTTAAAATGCCCGGATAGCGGATGCGGGGGAAGGCAGCAGACAATTTTTTTGTGTGAATCCGTGGCGGACAAGACTAAGAAACTAAGGACAACTAAGAAAATTTTTCGACTTAGCCCCTCCCTTTCTGAAAGATGTTTATGAGTTTGAAAATCATAGCATTTTTGTCCAGGGTATTTGAACGGTCATATTTTCCCCGTTCATTCGATCCTCCGATCATTAGTAGCCTTTCAGACCCGTTCATTCGTTCACCGCTCAAATGAGCCATCAACCCCGTTCCGTTCGTTCATGGTATAAAACACCCTTTTAATCGTTCTTCTTATAACTTAAACTTTTCTTAAATTTTTTTAAGTCTGATCCATCTAAAATTCTCTGTTCGAAACCTCGGTGCCTGGGGCTAAATGTTATCAGTACATAGTTTCTTCACCTGCTTAACAGTTTGCGCTGTCAAATACTTTTTATTTGTAGAATTAATTATTGCCAGTTCTCATGCCATTATACTGTCTTAGATGAATTATCATGTAAAGTCGATAAGCAAATGAGGCACTCAACGGTCTGTCTGCGAACCACCTCAAATGACGCCTGATAATATTCATTACAGACTCGTTATCTGCATTGCTCGTTGGAAAATCACGTGATTCTCCTCGTGAATCACTACTCCTGGAATTCAAGTGGTCACGCATCAACGAGTGCTTCGATAGCCGGCTTGCTGTCGTCGTCTTTAAGGAATATTTTCTCTTAGTCGTCTTTCGAGCTCGACGGTGCTCTACAGCACGTTTACAATTTTGTAATCCTCCGCGTGCATGATTAATCTGCTTGTCCCAAAATCTTGATACTTGTAAAGTACTAGCATGTATTTGGCACTGTCCGCTTGTCAGCTATCTATTGTACCTCTCATTTTTTGTTTTATACCGCTCCCTATTTTTAGCCTGTCATATGTCTCTAAAATCTGTTCTACATTAACGGAATTCGTGGATAAATGAAATAAATATTTGTTGATGTTAGTCGCACACATAACGAGATATCACTCACGGTTACAGGAAATTACTGTCGCCTTTTTACTGTATTCAATTCAAATTGCGCCCGCATAACCGAGGCTTTAGGCTTGTAATGTAATCAGCAGAAATCGCAAAATCTATTTAATGTTGAGGCCAAGTATTATAATTGCGTTACTGCTTTTGCAGAATTCCACTTCAGTCACTAGTTTTCTCTAGATTCTCAATCACTTGTTCAACACACTTGTACTCGTAGCTATCTGCAGATGTATACTTGTGCACATTTCTACAAGTTAAGTCTTAAATCTTCGAGTTTTACCATCAATAAACGATTACTATTCACAACTGCCGTCCTATGAAAGCGAAAAGTGTGTTCAAGCCTCTAGACCTAAAACGCGTTTGCGCACCCTTACCGTGTAGATGTGTTCAAGCCGCTCGATCGAAAACGCATTTACACACCCTTACTTTGTAGATGTGTTCAAGCCGCTAGATCGAAAACGCGTTTGCGCACCCCTACCTTATAGATAACTTTCCTAGATACCTGTATGGTGTAACGGACAAAGATTTGTATAAGTTAGGACACAAATTTTCATGGTTCTCATCAATAAGCGAAGCCTTTTTGCAAATACTCCCTTGTGAATAGAATAGAAATTCAACATGCACAGAAATTGATTATTTGATGCAATTTGCCTTCACATTATTGCATTGCAGCTAGAGTACACTACTTTTTGCGTTTAGGATGTTGAAAAAGACATACATACATATTATAAGATGCAGACGAATAACACTTTGGCTTTCCGGCCAACCTACGTGCTATTCTTGCGCACATACCACGTATACGTGCTAGGTACAGAAAATGAAGCATCAGGGGTTTTGGGAATTATTAGCGATTTTTCGCACAGAAGACGATGATGGAAGTCGGAAACAGTTTCAAAAATATGAAAGTTTTTGACTCAAGTTGTGATCCCTCTGATTTAAACAAGCGACTCAAACCGACAGTGGTTTCGGTGCAAAGCGGGAGAAGTTGAAGTGGTCGCAGTACGACGCGAATTCGCGTTTGAAGATTAACGCAATTTTGAACTATGAATGTTTGCGTCAAAGTCTTAATTGCTAGGTTTTCTATTACTGAATACTGTTAGGTTTACTTAACTTACTTAATTGGGAGCGAGTGGGTCGCCTCTCCCGACTACAAGCCTTATACATTCGTCCCGACTCATTCGTACAACTTGTCGAAGCTCCTCCACGTTCATGTTAGTGAATGAGGTGATGTGGCGAACATACGTGGTTCGCGGCCGCCGCCCGCGTTCTTCGTTGGTGGTATACAGGGCGTAGCGGTTTACCGTGCTATGACCACGCCTCCGAAGCCAGTGACCTAGAGCACGCAGTTGCCTTTTCATCATCATGTCTGTGGGGTTGCTTCTGCCAGTTCTCTGGAGCCAGTGATTGCACCGGGTCAAGATCCGGCATCCGGTGGATCTGGGTGTAAATATCCGGGATCCGGTGTGAGATCCGCCCGGATCCAGCGGAGAGCGTTAAAGATAAAATGTTGATGGTCATTAATGCTGTGGAAAATCCTATTTAACGATTGAAGTTATAAAAGTTGTAGAACCTCAAACTCGTTGCTCACTTAGAGTTGGGAGTGTGCGTGTGGGCGGCTAAGAATGCGAATATGAATCTGAATAGAAACGTTTTGTCCTGGAATATCTGTATTGAATGACCATCTGTTGAGGTTACAGAAAAGATGAAATAGATTTTTCATGCTTCCTTCATTCTAATTGTCATGTTACCATTGTAAGCTTGCAACCAACGCACTCACTTTACCAATCCACACTAAGGAATGAATGAACATCCATGAATTTCAAGGCGAATAACATAAATCCATTGTGATTCTCTAGACTTACGGTGTTCGTCCAATTACCTTACTATGTACTTACTATGAACAATAACTGTAATTATCAATAAGTTTATAATAGTGGGAAACGCGCTTATTAGCTAAAAAGGCACAAATAAAAGCAACTTTGATGTCTTTCCTTTCTTTTAATTATATACACGTGCTTATCGCTATTGAAATTGGTCTGGATTAATTTCTTTTTTGATTGACAATCATGGTAAACATAAACTTAATTAATACAGAATTTCAGTTTTAGCTATCATGTCTTTAGAAAGAGTACATATTTATATCTCTTGTTACTCGGTCTCAGATTGTATTACCATTATTTTACATCTAAATAATCTATTGATTTTTAGTAATGATATTACGTAAAAATGGTATAATTACAAGTGAGAACCAGAGTGACAACTACAGTTGGCGATAGCAAAATCCTAGTATTTCAATATCACTTCACGCATTATTAAACGTATAATTTAAAGTTAATCTCAGAAACCAGACTATTCAATATTTCATGATAATGAAAGATAAGAAACGAACGAAGAAACCATTTTCCTGAACTCCGTGTCATCATAAAAGGAGCTAACCAGGAGCAGACTCCTCAAATAACAATTGTCTTGTGTCAGATAAAATCAACATAAAACATCACAAACACCTTGGCCCCACCGCCATCCAATACCTAACTGGCATCTACAAACGCTCACTCAACACCAACAACATACCCGGCATCTGGAAAACAACCAATATCACACCAATACCAAAACACAACAAAGACATCCACCTTGACACTTATTACAGACCTATCAGCAAGGTTGATTGCATATGTTGAGGCATATGTTGTGAAACTTTTGAGTTGTTTTATTTTTCTTGATGCACACCCTGTCATATACCACTCGCTGTATTGACTAATAAAGTTTATTTTTCTTTCTTCCTATATCTCCTCTCTCATCTCTTGCGAAAACACTGGAAGAGATCATTCTCACAATCATCACAAGATTCGTCCCTTCGCTGCCCTTTCAACACGTATTCAAAAAGGACACTCCACAACCATCGCACTTCGTCAAATCAACAATACCATCGCTGTTAACTTCAACAGTAAAAATCAACCTTGCGCACAATCACCACATCGCTCGACATGACGAAAAGCTTTCGACGCAGTTCACATACTCACACTCATACACAAACTTCAGGAGATCAACATCCCTTCTCTCTAATTCGATATATTGCAAATTACATCGAAGGCATGCAAACCTGCACCACATACATCCAAAATACTCTCAACCAATGAAAACATCAAAACAGGCATCCCACAAGAAGGAGTTCTCTCCCCCTTCCTCTTCAATCTTTACATGCAAAACATTCATCTTTCTACAGACATCGCACTCAAAACAACGGTCTACGCTGACGATATCACTATCACGGCCACACACTCAAACATCAGGACAGCTGAAGACAAGCTCCAACCCTACCTAAACGCTCCTCTCATGGACCGAACACAACAATCTCCACATTAACCCAAGCAAAACACAACTCTCACTCTGCACACCGGATCCTCACGAACACAGCACAAACCTATCACTCACGATTGACAACAACCCTCATCAACAACCAAATCCTAGGCGGCAACCTAGGCGCTCAGCACACTTTCACAACACACGTCAATTGCATCTGTGAAAAGGCAAGACACACACTCAGCATCCTCTCCTGTCTCACTTCCAGGAACTGGGAACAGCAACAAGAAACCATCGTGGACACCAACAGGTCCATCACACGCTAACTCTTGGAATACACATCAACAGTCTGGTCACCAACCATCTCACAAACAAACATTGAAAAGTACAACCAATACAGAACAAAGCCCTCAGGATCGCAACAGGATGCAGACGCGACACAAACACACAACACCTCCACGACAAAACATACGTCCTCCCCATTGCTGAACACCTCACATTATACGCAAAAGATCTTCTAAACAAAGCCAAATGTCAACACCATCCCCTCCATCTCCTCACGCAGCAACCACCACCTCTCAGACAACAAAAATCCACCAATTTCACCTCAGGAAAATACTCATCACCCCCTCTTGCACAGTCAGCCAACGCGACAACTAAGCAACTCCTCAAACAAACACACACCAACCACGTCGGCACATAACTAGCACACAGACAAAACAACAAGATCATTAACTCACTCCCCCAACAGTCCACAAATTAGAACAAACACTTGACAGACGCACACGCAGAACACTGGCACAACTCCGAACAAACAAAACACCCCTCTAAAAGAGTACTTACACAATATTAACCCCACTGTCCATTCTTCTCCTCTTTGTCCCCTCTGTAAATAACAGGGTCACAGCGCAAAATTTCCATTGCACAAACATACACACAACGCTCACACCGTGGTACCTTTGGGCTTCCCCCATCAGGTGTGTGCGTCAGGTGTGTGGAGCTCATCCACCGCTAGGAGCGGGCGATTTGCCCGCCAAACACCTGACGGCCCCCTGGCTCCCTCCAAATAGCAGGGAGGGGGTGGATCGACACCACCATCACAGTAGTCTTCCACTATCGTGTGCTCCACCGACACAGTCAAATTTGTAAATAGCTTTGGATAAATTGGAAGTTTGCACTTCGTCCATACATCCGATGCTTTTAATTATGCACGTTTTGAAGCATGGCGGGTAGGTCATCTCTACTATTTTCGCGATTCGTCGTCGACAAGGGGAGAGAGAAAGAGAGCCTAGGTGCATATTAAGTCATGCCGTATTTCAAAATGTGCAGAATTGCAAGCAATGGATGGAAGGACATGGTGCCAATTGCCAATCTACCCGATGTTATTTTCAAATTTGATCGCGTCTGTGGAGCAAACTATATTGCAAGAATGTCCCACCCTCTTCCTGTCGTATCAGTGGGCGGTAGAAGTAGAACAACTACGTGTGCCTCTTCAACTTAACCAATCTCCTCCAAATGCTCTCTTGTCAAAATAGAGACGTTTCAAGTGATCATGTGGTGTGCCGGTTAACTTGAACTGTAAACTGCGGAAGCTTCTACAATTCATTTTTGACATCCTTGCTTGTGTACACGAGAAGTTCGTTTTGACTTGATTATTTTGCTGACTTTCATAATCACTGTTCACTTATACTACTTATTTAGACAGCTTTGTGTAGACGTTTACATATGACTAAGTTTCTTTCATTACGTGTGAATTTCGCTCGTCAGCTAGTCAGTTGTGAATTTGTTTTTAGCATTCATTCTGCCGTAAATGTTCTCTAAATATCAAATGAATTTCCATGTTCTGAAAGCTATTTAGGAGGTTTTTTATTGTCAAATGTCGATTCTGATCAAAGCTCACACACTTATCATGTTGGCCGCGATGAATAGTTAAATTTGATATTGCAAGCGGTTCAAACTTGTGTATAAATTATATCATACACTGCCACCTGGAAAGATCAAGTACGGGTGTCCATATTGCAATAAAAATAAAGATGATTTTGGAAGTTAAGCAAACGATCTTGTTCATTTTTCAGGTACATTTGGAGAGGGTTCTTGGGATCAATGTGCAGAATAATGCGGCCTTATCTTGTGATAGCAATACAGGGATTATCGCATATCCTGCGGGGTGAGTTTGACAATGAGATTTTAGATAAATTAATTCGAATTCAAACAGTCAGACATGGAAAGTGGCATAAAGTAAATCAATGTTTTCTGAAATGTGTATTTTGCCAGTTAGCAATGAGTGTTATTACTTTTCCTACACACTTTCCCGTTTTTCGCTCTTTTTCATGTTTTAACGGGGTCAAACGGCTGTTGCGTTCGGATAGCTCGCCTTCAGTCCAGCCGATCATAAACCATCACTGGATTTATATCCAGAATTCGAAGATCATAGGAGATGACTTTTGACCATGTCTAGCTTGGTCTTCCTCTTGCTCTTCTGTCTCAAGCTGGAGAAAACTCTTCCTCCGGTCGTCATCTCTTTTCAGAATGTGCTCATACTACCGCAATTGTCTTCTTAGCAAAAGATTGGAAATACCTTAAGGTTCATCGTCTTTCTCAAGGCTTCAATTCTCTGTCCACCGATAAACCT
The DNA here is from genome assembly GCA_907163375.1 of Prostheceraeus crozeri. Lineage (NCBI taxonomy): Eukaryota > Metazoa > Platyhelminthes > Polycladida > Euryleptidae > Prostheceraeus > Prostheceraeus crozeri. The sequence continues at coordinate 71,606 of CAJQUW010003423.1, forward strand.
TAGACCACACATTGTTCTAACCATCTGTTCTCTCCATCTTCATGATCGCCTTTCACGCTGCTCACTCCCGTAAATCACAACGCTACGGACACACACAATGCACTTTCATTTTCAATGTGGGGGTAAATGACGTCCGGAAATGTGCTAGTTTGTAGAACCTCCTCTTTCCAAACCGCTTTCTCGCCACCACATGAAGCTCCACATTACCTGGGTAGCACATGGACTTTGCTTAGTCCTACCGATCATAACGGACGCTCAGCTCTTCAAGATTACTAGAATGCTAAATCAGATTGTCCAGAAAACCTTCGGCATAAAATGAGGCGCAGCTGCTTTCAAACTTTCTTTCACACCTCCACAGCTTGCGAATCCATGCGTTACATTTTTATAACATTTGTACCTACCTCTTGTCTACAAACTCAACATGGTCACTTTTCAGACTCTGCTTGAGGCAACTTGCAAGACACCATGATTCTTGTCTTGACAACGTTGATTCTAATGTCTTTCGATGCTGAGCTTGCCCTCCAAGAAGATAGCTTCATCTTCAGGCGTTCAACTTGGGTAATGCATTTATCAGCATCAGATCATCGGCATAAAGCAACTCCCACAGACGGCCAACACGAGCGTTTTTCGTGAAACGATCCGTTATGTCGAAAAGAAGTGGGTGAAGGACAGACCCCCGATGCACGCCTACGTTCACTCGAAAACTCTCACTGTCGCCAACTCGGGTCCTGACAACAGCGCGATCTTGTTTGTGCAGTGACATCACCGCCGCTTCGAGCCAGTCCAAGTATCCAATGCTACGAAAAAACTAGCACACTACTAGTATCTTCAGCAAGCTCCTTTCTCAGTATTGAATCAAAGGCTTTCTCCAGATCCACGAAAGCTAGGAATACACCCTTAGAAATAGTTACACTACCTTCGAGAATCAGTGCTATCATTGCGATGTCACGCGGAATGGTACATAGATGCACGTGCTTATCTTTTGTCTTTGAGAGGCTTCTGGAATACTGTCCTATATGTGGTCTTCGTGGATTGTTCCAACATCAGGGCAAATCAAACCAAGGAAGCAGTATTGAATCAGCAGTAAATGAGTCTTCTCACACATCCACTATATTCACCTGACATGGCTCTGCTTTGAGTCTACAGAAGGGACAGAGAATTCTGAGGTCATGATAATGTCAAGAATCAGTCACTTTCATTCGAAGTAGCGGAGCATCAATAACTTTGGAGAATACGAAGACGTTAATCCTTGACAACAATGCAAGACATATCAGAAAATCTGGGAATTCGAAGTGCTGCACGCAATGTCCACTTGATCCTGCTCCAGATCCGCTGTTCTCATAGATCTTCTCCAGCACTCCCGATCTCCGGTTCGTCCTTCTTCAACTCCATATTTTTATTCCTTGCGCCCACCCTAACATCATCCGTCCACTATTGTTTAGGTATTTTACCCTTTGCCTACACTAAGCACTTATGAGTTCATACACACATGTCTGCACCATCTTACCTTTTTTTGTCTTCAATTGCGTTAATCATTCCAGTCCACTTCCTGATCTCTCTTATGTTACCAAGCTCAATCCGAATGTCCGTCTCAACATCCACAAATAACTCAGTCCTTCTCAATTGATGTTTATCTTGTAGTCCAACATTCACTTTCATAAAGGATTACAAGTCTGATGACAGTTCGGTACATCTCGCAGTTTCACAGAAGTTGTGTCGCACAAGACTCCGTTCACACTTCTCTCCACTTCATCCAACCTGTTCTTACATGGCTTGCTTACAACCTGCTACAGATGCGAAGGTAGAGCCCAGATACTTAGAACTCTTTCCATCGTCTTCCTTTCATTTCATTCACTTTCATTCCTTCTGTTCTTGTGCTCTTCATCACAAGCATTTTTCTCTCTTTCATCTTGAGTCCCTTTCCATCTTCATCTGTTGTCATCGAAGCTTTTATTCTTACTCAAGCAGTTTTAATATCTCTCCACTCTCGTATTCCTTCATGATGACTTCCAGGGAGAGTTAATAACCTTATACACACCAGGCTCTGAAACGCATCGAGATTTCGGGGCACGCTTCGGCCCCTGGCCGTCCTTAATACCTTAAGTATGAAGATAATGAGTACTTAATTGTACAAGTCTGAATATGTTTGTGTCATGTTCAGTTTCTAAATGAGTATTCTTGTTGATATTTTTCGATGTAAAAATCATATTGACTGACATTTTTTATTGATGTTTAGACTGTCATAGTCTATTGTCTGCATTTGTCGGCATCATTCATCGTTTTTTAAATAAGACACGAAATAATGATGTGCATAGTACATCATATGCAGTGTATTTGTTGCAATTTCGAATTTTTTTCTTGTAGATGTGTCGTTGTATTGTACAGTTCCAGACGCCATCGCCAAAGCTTTATTCAAAATACAGCTAAGAAGTGCATCACATGTTTACAGTTCAGTCGCGACGGGAAATTTTTGGCTACTGGTGAAGTGAGTTTCTACCTGATATGCTCATCACCTGTAAAATGATTGATGTGACGAAAGCGTGATTGCATACACCCTGAGTTATGAATTTTATCAACCTGTTGTAATATTTGATTTCGCATGTAAGACTCTACATTGTTTTTAAGTTCTCTCTGTCTATACATTTGATATTTTTATGGAAGGAATTCATAGAAAATTTTGGTTTAGATAATTGACCTAAATTAGCTGAAACTCTGAACAACCCATGAATGTCAAGCATCTATTGATCATGATATCAACCGTTTCATGGATGTAGGAAAGAATGATTGATATGCTAACTCATATAATCAATTATAGTGATAGCAAATGCTTAGATTTTGAGGATTTTGTTTGTCTAAATCTAGATCTGCGAAGTAAATTCAATTTCCTTTGAACATGCTTGTCCGAATGTGACGTGTGAAGTGCGTCAGAATAAAAAGAACACTTTATCAGGGGTCGCAGCCGTCATATTTTCACACTTTTCAAATTATGGATGGCATCCTTTTTGTATTTAGCTAGCTCAGTCTGTTTATTTTGTGTAACTTCAGAATGGAGTCACAACTCCGAAATATCGTTTTAAAAAAATGACTTGTCTTTTCAGCGAAGCGGTTAATCCTAATTTAATTCAACGAAAATTATTTTATTTATGAGAGAAAAATCTCAAATCGCTCCCCTTGTTTAACGTTTAACTTTTATTTTCAAAACAAGAAAATTGCCCGACGCATTTCGTCCTGACCGACAGCATCAAGGGCTTTGAAACCCTTTCAGATATTCAAAGCCCTCGATAATGTCCGTCAAGCGAAATGCGTCGGGAATTTTTTTTTGTTTTTAAAATAAAAGGGCTATACGTTAAGCAAAGGGATGGATTTGAAATCTTTCGTTTTCAAAATATGACTAGCATCCCGTACGGACGAAGTGGAAATTTTGTAGTTATTATTCTACAACAGTTCATGCTTAGTATTTCTTTCACAGGCTGGTCATCAACCAATGGTTCGCATGTGGGATGCAGACGAGCGTGCGTGTATTATGGAATTAGGTGGTCACAACTTCGCAGTCCGCTGTGTTTGCTTCTCTCCAAGTGGGAGATATTTGGTGTCAATTGGAAGTCAATATGATATGACTGTCAATGTTTGGGATTGGAAACAACGCCTAAAAATCGCCAGCTCAAAGGTGTCATCAAAGGTGAACTCCATGGCTTTTGCCGAAGATGGTCATTTCTTCGTCACGGCCGGCAATCGTCACGTTCGATTTTGGTATATGGACAATAGCCGCGCTAAGGTAATCTTGAAATAAGTAAAACAATTATTCCGTTACGTATTCATTTACTGTCATTGAATAATGTTATATTGATATTCTCTCTGTGTAAATGATTATATTTTTTAACCATATTATTGCATGTAATTGGACGTGCGTTACATTGGCTATGTTCTCATCGATCGCTCTATCATTTATGAAACTAATAAGTTAGCCACCACAATCTTTGCCACTAAGTCGTAAATGGAAAGATTGGCATTACAAGTAATGTCTACATGGTTTGAAAATAGTTGCACGAGTAATCACATATATTGAAATATTGCAATAAAAATGCGAAGAGCCCATTATAAGATAATTTTTCTCCTTTTAAAATGAGCCTTTCCTCGTATTTCAGGTTAAAATCATCAGTGATTTATAAATAATCAAAAATGCGCTACTTTACGATGCGCCAGTGTCTAAAGCATAATAAACTAATAATAATGAGTCTAAAGCATCAATTTTTGCTACAGCGTAACTGTCCAATAAAGGAAAGGTAGAATGAGTTCTCAAATCATGAAATGTGATCTGGATCCATCCATTTTCTACGTGGGTAGCCAAAAGTGCACAAAAACTATTACTGCAATAATACTGTACATAGTGCACGTAGTTGACATTATCCAGTGAAATGTTCCCCGATAAATGGACTACTTAATGAAAATGTCGAGTCTTGACTCATACATATCTGCAGAACTTTAGACCGGTCGGTAATCTCTCCTTTATTAGAAGTTGACCGAAATTGTAGATAATGAAGCAGATTGTGTCATATTGCGGTCACGTTGGATTATTATCGGAACTGAATTCTACTTACAAGTATTTTCACATCAATCCGACATTTCTGGAAGTTAGTCTGATTTACAACAAAATAAAGATGATGGAAAACTGAATCTTCTTGACAGTGGGGCAGCATTTGATACAATATCACATTCTATAATTTGTTATACTCTCTCTCTCAGCACCGTAGGTAGGTGCAGCATGTATTCAATGGTTTCACTCCTTTATTAAGAACATCTTCGTCAAATTTTTAAGCTCGGTAATCAATGTTCGGAATCTTCTCGCATTCGTCAATGTTTCCCCAGGGAAGTTGTCTAGGTCCCGTTCTGTCTGTTCTTAACCTTGCACTGTTACATTAGGTGAGTAATAAGTTGTTTGATATGCATGTCCAATCCATGCTTGCACAAATGACACCTTGATGGAATGAATCAAACTGCTGCATTAATTGTAATGGAAAAGTGCTTTGCCGAGATTCGCTGTTGGATGCTTCATAACAATTTCAAAAATGATGATAAGACAGAAGCCATGATAGTTGGTTTTAAAATTCCAACAACTCCAGGTCGGCAACTATAATAATAACGCTATTCAAATGCCGCTTTGTCAGGTACAGATTGCAAAAATTGTTTTGCCAAAGCTGTTAAATAGATGAGTGTGACCTGTAACAACTTGATCAAAATACACTCGAAATTCATGCTTTCAGATCAATTGATTACATCATTGACAGATGAAGAATTTCATAGTGTCATCATAGATCATCATAGTGTCTACTGATTGCTCTATGTGCTCTAAGTGCTCTATTGGGAGACTTGTGTGTACTAGAGCACTCTATTTGTGCTCTAATTAGGAATCTAATCTATTCCTTTCATTGTTTTTAAAGCAATCACCTTCTGAGGTCACTGATATAAAGGCTTGTATACCGTTGTTGCTATAATTTGTTTATAATTATTTAAATAATTCACGTGAAGAAGTTGAATTTATTCAATTAGCGCATATGAAGGTGCCTACTGAATGCTCCAAGTGCTCTATTTGGAGACTTGCGCTGAAGGTCTGCTATTTTCACTCTAATGAGAGCCATGTGCTCTATTTCTTTCATGAGTCTAACAAGCGACTTCTCAACTCCTCTCCTTTTGTACGAAAGTATGTAGGCCTATGACTAATTTTGTCAAATTCAAGTACTTATATGGTATGATTCAGTTGATTTTCGTATTTATTCATCCACCGTATACAGACTTATGATCTCTGTATATGCCAGAATAATGAAAATTAAAAAGTTAGACGAACAGCAGTGTTATCTCTATTAAACACATACTGGTATTATGTTCGCTTGAAGTCTTGATTTCTGTTCAATAGACAATGTATCGACTGAGTGCTATGTGCCGAATTAGGACGTCTGTACTGCAATGAGAACCATGTGCTCCATTTCTTTCATGAATTTAGCAAGCTACCTTAGGTCCCCTTAGATTTACATTACAAACTTTTTTTAATTCAAGTACTTCATGTACATGCAAGGTATGATTACAGTGATTCTCGAATCACTTCATCCAACGCATATCGGAACATTTTTGAGTAGATTAATTTTATTTGAGACATTGAACAACAATTACAATCTACTTTAATCATATCCGGTGACACATAACATACTGTGAGCACAGCAGATGGAGACATTAATTCGTTACACGCAAAGTATTACTTTTTTTTGATTTTTTTAATTTGATAGACAATTTTATCAGCCGTTTAATTCAGTGCAATTTATGTGTGAAAGTGTCCGGATTGTCTCAACTTAAGAGGAAGATCCAATCTGATTGTTTCGACAATTTCTTAATTGACACTGTATGACTGAGTGGTCTCCGTGGCACAGGGGTTAGGCACTTGACCTAATGATCTTATGGTCAAGAGGTCGAGCCCCGAAAGTTACATTGGAAGTCGGCAGGAAGTGCATCCGGACTAGAAGTACCAACACGCTCTAGAAAATTCTGACTATGTCAGGACCATCCAAGCCTTCAGTATGGGGTAGAAGTGACGTTAAAAAGTGTGACACTGTCTCTGTGGTCTCAAAATGAAATTCAGATCTCCTGCCTTGCAGTCACACCGCAACGTCGGTTAGCATAAAGCAATGCTGCGATTTTGCCTGCCCTTCTGCGACTGCGTTTCGTTTTTCATCTTTCACAGGAGGCCAGAGGTCACTAGCAAAAATTTAATTCGAGATGCCGTTTGACCTGATTAGTTCGGAGATTATCGTCATTGTTACGAGAATCATTGTTAAAATGCACCAAAGATTCAAATAGTGACACACTCAGACTTTTGATTTTTGTCTATACGTTCAATGAGCATAATTTCTTGGTTTCAACTACTATTAATGACTTATTAAGCCCACTATTAAATGTCTTCGAATCTTTATTGATGCAATCAAGTAAATATGTACAACATCTGGATGGAATATTCATGACTAAATAAATTTGCTACATTTCCACATTACTGTCAGTGATATCTGTGAGGCGATGGCTATGTCGCTTATAGTGAAATCGCTAAAAGTTTTCCAAATAAGTAATCGTTGTATTCTATAAAAGTAATTCGTGGCTATTCACAATGCCTTGTCGTGTGTGCAATTGGGTTGACTATAATTCGTACATACAAGTATAAAGTCGCAATCAATCGACAGGGGTCGCAAGAAATCGTTTTGATTTTCATGTTCCATAATGTGCTTGCATGCAATTTCGTAAAAGACTCGTAATATGACAAATTATGCATCCTCTAAACACATAATAAAAATGTCATATCTAAAAGATCGTTTATCTTACGTTATCAATTTCATTGGTTTAAAGACAATTTACAAAAGCACAGCTTTTTTGTAATAAAAAATCTAAGGAATAATCGCGCAGTTAAACATCAGGCTATTTATGCGCCTACATCCACACCAAGTTGAGGATGATATCAGTCCAAAATCATGCCAACAAAATTCTATTAACGCTGCCACTGACAGAAGGTTCATCAGAGTTTTCCTTGATATTTTGAATAAAAGTCTAAAAGTCGATGGCTAAGCTACGTGATGAGCTCGAAAACCTCACAGTAAATCATGACAGGAAGGCCACCCAAACCAATGGGGATTATGTACAGACCACTGCTTCCAAATATCGGAGTCTCTAAGGAGTCATCCGGAGCTTCTGCTAGCGGCAAGGATTTTCCTCTCTGTTCCTACAAAAAAATAAGTAGCCTATTAAAAATTAATTTCAAAATTTGATATTGAGCCTATTGATTTTGAAAATAATCAAAATCATAAAAGAATGAACTCAATTAGGCCTTTACATTCCATCACGCATTTAGCCGATTAATTTGTTTTAATCGATCTAATTAATCTGATTTAATCTAACTATGTCAGCACCGTCCAAGCCCCAAGTATGGGGAGAAGTGACGTAAAAGCTAAAAAAAGATCACAGATAATCAGGCCTTTATTCAGTGGCTTGCAACCCGTGAACTATTTATGAGATCTGAGTGATTTTCCAACGATAGAGGGACATTTCTCGTATTTTCTTATGATCGCAAAATGCGCATAATGTTAATTTTCATCAGCTGATTCATGTAATTTTGTAACTTTTTTCATATAATTTTTGCTTTTAGTCAATTTTTCAGACTTCAACTTTCAAACATGAAAGGCTGAAGTAGCTAACTGCCTTTTGAGACGTGATATTTTCAAAAACTACATTCTCAATTGATTGGCAAACATCTTTAAGATTTGTTATCGACGCGTTTTGAATAGTATTTCAATAAACACTAATTGCAAGAATCTGACAATTAATTATACAGTGTGAAGAAGAAGCAAGTTGAATAATTTGTTGACGAGGATTGCAAAGTCACAAATTGAGTCAAATCTAACCAGATAAATAAACTTCTGCCATGGTTTAATCTGATGGTGATGTCTTCAATACGGAGGTAGCATCACTGCGTTGCACTGTCATTGCTGTCCTTTGAATCAAGAAATATCGAGATCTTGACTCTGCAGAGTTATACCTGACTTTGCTGGAAACATCAGACACAAACTTTATAACTGACGGTTACCATGCATCCTTTGTTTCTACGCAAACTGATACAAAAAGGCAATAAGAAGGAATTCCTCTGGCCTTCACGGTCCTCGTCTAGTATGGTTCTCTTGTTGATATTTCTTGCTAATTTGGTGTCATTGGTACTATTGCATTAACATGTGCATTTTGATATCATGGCTGTTGCTTCAACTTAACATGCTTGAAAATTTCAGTCTGATAAATCGACTTAATACAACTTTCTAGAATTTCATGAATCAGATGATGACAATGAAGTATTTTTTGATCGCAGACAAGTTCAAGAAATAAACTTTTCTATCGATATGAAATCATTTCGATCCCATGTGTAGTTCACTATAGCTGGGTCATTGAGGAAAGGTATATGTCTATAAGCTGAAGAACCACCGCTCACATAATTCATCAATTTTGAAAAATGAGTGCGGTAGAGTAAAATATCGTTCATTATCTATCACAGTTGGTGGCAAAATTCAAGCAGGAAATGTCTCAAATTTAATGATGAAAATACTGTAAAGAAGTGTCCGGATAATTTTTGATCGGTGTAGTTGGAATAACATATCTGGTCAGTATGAAAAATAGCTTGAAAATTCGATGAAACAGCCCGGGAATTTGAAGCTGGAAATCTAGCCGCCATCCTGTTCTATTCAACAATGAGAAAATAGATATTTAAATACCCTTAAGAGAGTAAATAAGATTGTACAAAGAACTGCTGTCGTTTCACCGGCATCACTTCACCGTGACATTGGTCTTCAAAATTATACACAAGATGTCCACATTTTTAGATTGTCGTACCGCATCTTCTTGTCAATCTTGTTGGGTATTTGAGAATATTGAATCCATCGTGAAATATACTCTGCCTTCATCGATGCCAATTCATATCAGAGAATATTGATAGGGCATCTGTTATTGTGCTGCTGTGACTCTTCACTTGATTGCTTCCAGCTTTTTCAAAGTGCTCCTCTCCTCCACAGAGGCAGAGATAGAGAGAACTTAAATGAAACAACAAGTGCAAAAATTTCATCTTTTGCTCATCATGCGGGTGCTCATAAAGCGGCAATGTGATGGAATAACGATAAGGATAAACGACAGAGTAAACAATTAGTTGATGTCGTTTGAGTTATTGGAGAGTCATTTACAATACTTGAGGTTTTATCACATTATGTTAGAATGATCAGACATGAAGCAACCTACGTCGTATAGGGGCAAAACTCTGTTGCAGAAAGATCGCAGAAAGCTTGAAGTGTAGGTGTAAATTTAGATAGTGCTAATACTGTATCTTGTTAATCCGTAGGTGTTGACATAATTTTAATTAAGCGTGTTTAGGTTTTTTTTATTAATTCGGAATATGATTATAGGGAATATTAATTTGAATAATTCATTATTTTTATTTCTTTTTCGACTCTCCAAAATGAAAATAAGAAAAGATTTATTGAATTGTCTGTATACAATTTCCTTTCAGACCTCGTCATTAATCTCATTTATCATCATTGTTTTTCAATATCGAATTTATCAATAAAATCAATAGAAAACAAGTAAATTGATGCATTAAACCTTAGGTAAATTTATAGCCGTAAAATTTAATTTTCTTTAAGAAGAATTATTCAGAAGTTTTCTATCAAGATGGAAATTAGACGCCAATCTGCTAGCGACAGACTTTTATTAAATTTTTGCCGATAAGGTCTGTTCACTCAAAAAAACAAATTTTTCTAAAAAATTGAGTGAATCGTCCCATCGGTGAACTTTTTATAATAAAAGTACGCGTATGTCATCAGCAGCTTGGCTTATAATTTCCATCTTGATAGGAAACTTCTAAAGTAAATTCCTTATATGTGATCGAGCGCAAAAGACTGCGATTCAGAAATCTATTCCGACAAAGCAACTCGAACTTGATGTGTATAAAGAAGCTTGTAGGTCTATTGAATAGCTTTATAGATTGTGGCATAGGCGATGATAGAATTGTCAAGAAGGATTACAAACAAATTCTATATAGCGTTCAGAAAAAGACACATATATTTGACATGATCCATCCAACATTAAACAACTAGTACACATTGGTAAGCAACAACAACCGTGCTTAGTGTTGGCGTACATCTGAATTTGAAACTTGACTTTTTTGTTGATGTTTTTTTTACCTTTTATTGTGGTACAGTTGAGTCGCAGGATTTTCTTACTGCTAGTCAGTTCAAATTAAGTTCAACCATTTCATGCAAATTTGATCGACTTTCAAAGCGATGTGTGTATCTGACATTCTCCATCTGTATTCAAAATAAAAATTAAAATGAACGCACAGGCTTTCGGAGGCGTCCGCAGCACTCATTGGTCATGTGAAATGACAAAATTTCGCATGACCAACGAGTGCTCCGGGCGACTCCGAAGGCTTGTGCGTTGATTTTATTCTTTTTTATTTTAAATACAGATGGAGGATGACCGATATACAGATTGCTTTGAATCTGACCCGTCTGGAAGAATATCTGCTATTGATCAACTTTGCATCTAATATGCATAAGGCTCAACTTTCTGAGCATTTGCCAGTCATTGTGGAATATGTGTTCTTCAGCATTATGATGGAATAGAAGTAATGTTCAAATGCCTATGGGTTGGGAGGATACTATCACGTGGGGAGGACTTATTAAGTAGAAAAGTGCGTGAGATTTTGGTGGAAAAAGTCTCGACAATTTGGTATGGGAAAAGTTAGTCATCTTCTATTGGAGTAGTTTGGCTACGCGGCCATCATTTCATAACCAATAATTCTGAGAACTTCTTGTGACCAGCAATTGGCTCCAACTAAATGTCTTAACAGAGTGACAATTATTAAGTCAATAAAAGACACCAGCACTCCTGATTTCCCCGATCTCATACCAAGAGGAGTTCTAATTAGGGTTTTTGCATGCACATTGAAGTGACAGTAAGCGACGAGAGTGATTAACTGTCTTTACAAGTACATGTAGTAAAATAAAATTCTATTTAAGCAGCATAATTCAGAGCCTCAGAGCTTTTCAATAAAGATGAAAATTTTAAGCCAAGCCACTGTCGATGTTACCCGATTTTATTCTAGTTGATCAGGTATGAGTCTATCAGTCATAAAGGAATCAATTTGATCTTTGATTTTCCCTTGTACAATGACATGTTATTTTATTTAACGTCTATTTAATTTCATTCAATGTAAAATACAATGATAATTGAACTCTTTAATAACACTTAGGTGATAATTAATTCACAGGCAATATGAATATGAGATTATGCATGTTTGCTAATAATATGGAACAATGATATTAATGGAGGCGATTAAATTCTCTTAAATTTGTGCATTTACTTTTTTCAGTTAAAAGAAACTATTCCACTCCAAGGAAGAAATGCTATCCTGGGTGATCTTAAAAACAACAATTTCACTGATGTCGAATGTGGGAAAGGTAACAATCTTGGCAAAACGTATGTTATCACGCAAGCAGGACATCTTTGTCAATTCAATGAACGCAGAGTATTGGTCAAATGGGTGGAATTGAAGGTATAATCATTAGACTTTGTTGGTTTTATCAGTAATAGTTAATTCCGTTATATTTCCCGATTGCGTGGCTCCATTAGTTGCAAATTAAATTGAAAAGTAATTGTATTTTATTCTGCAAACAACTTTCATGGAGGTCATTGCAGGGATTGAGTGACTCACTTTTTTACAATGCCATCCAATCTAAATTGCCTCCTGTGTGTTGCCCTCTAATGTCAAATTGGCAAAATTAACAGTTTTAAGACAGTATTTCAAAATCAGGTTGTTTTATACATTACATTTTAACCGTGTCTTTTACATTGTTTCTAAGCATGTTTTCAGGGATGGTTTTGAAGTCATGCTATTATGATGAGCTCTTATCTAATGTTTTAAACATGATTCTAAAATCTTGTTTCTAAGTATGTTTTGAGCCTAGTTTTTAAACTTAGGTTCTTAGAAAGGTGTTATTAAGAAAGTTTATAAATTGCATGTTTTAAACACAACATGTTTTCTTAAACCCTAATTGAGATCCTAGGAATTGATGAGCATGATATAGGCTTCGTGATATGCGCCTTGATGTAGGAGTCCATTTATGAGCAAATTAAGGCAATAGAACCAGCAATCATGCTCTCTATCCATTGGTTTTTGGGGAGATGAATACAAAGATTCAGTCATGGTCCAGTATACTTCCAAGAAATACCGAAGTACTCAAGTCATGGGAATACTACATGCATCTGTCTATCTTTGTGAATCCACATGATTATACGGAATGTATTTGTTGCTGAATAGAAATTAAATTGCTGCTTTCAAATGTAAGCACAGGTTTTGGATTTCAATTAGGACAGTCAGAGAATAATGTAAGAACTTAGCAATTCAGGAGAGACATAGCGCAGAAGTTATCGGCAGAGTGAAATCATGACAGACAAAGAGAATTTCAATCATGACATTACGATATCTTGGACAAATGCTATACATCCCCTTTTGAATTCCGCTTTTCTTCATTTGAGGTCGCAATGTCACTAATGAAATTCAATGTTATCATTGAAATCACTATTTCATTATCCAAAGTTTAGATGTCGTTCTTGAAGTCCAAAACCTGTACATTAGCATTATGTAAGCTTGCGACATAGCAAACTTACGAAACGAATCGCATGTTATCGACATTACATGATGAAAACAGTCCCCCTGAAATTGACTGATTGAATCAATGCGTAAAGTTGAATTTTTATGATGACTTTTGGTTCGGATGAGTAAGCAACATTTCAGTCAAGTACGGAATCTTGGAATTTGTTCGGGTAGCGTCAACTGTTTGACCATACCTCAACACAACGCAGCACTTGTACCACTGTCATTTATCGCATGTTGTCTAATCAGAGTTTTTCTAGAGGATATCCTAGTGGCCATCTCACTCACCAGATCCAAAGCGGTCATGTTGGACCTGGGAGCTTTTTCAAGGTTATTTACGCCACTGATTCACTTCATCAGCAAACGCCGAGTTGCCACATAGAATTATTTTGCTTTTGAGTTTTGAGTCGGTCATTGACTGTTGAGAATTTAACATTTCAGGTTTCATATTAATTCATTATTGTGTTATGAATTACTTTTTGTTTGTTTGTCTCGTTTGTTATAAGACATTTTGCTCATTGAATAAGATGGCATCTCAGAGTCATATGCTTTTCTGCTTCATGGGTTTACTGAGTAAATCTCGAGGCGAAAACTGGGAATTTATTTCTCTCTATGTTGAAATCAAGTATACCATGTATAATTCCCCAATTTGAGTTATATTGTACAAAATATCGCATATGTAAATGATAAAATTGAATCCACTGATAACCCCTTCATGCTTTGTGCGACTTCGGTGACAACATGTATATTTGAATAACATTACCTACCTTAGCACTAGACTTCAAAATTCATCATTTTTTTTGTTGAAGTTCGATGTATTGTTTTGTGCATTTCTTTTATGTTAACCACTGCATTCTTGCAAAAAAGCTCTCTTGCTATTTCAGACACCGTCTGCTAACTGCATGTCTATGTCAGATAACAGAATCTTCGTGGGCTGTGACTCGGGAGTAATTCGCTTCTTCGATGCTGATTCGCTCCACTACATCAATACACTCCCTCGGCCTCATGTTCTAGGTGTAGATGTAGCAGCTCCTCCTGATGAACCCCTATCTTGTGGAGCTAACGGCGACGAATTCGCAGACGTCAATGCTCTCTTTTTCGATGAGGTGAGAGATATTGCTATAAATACAGTGATACTCGAAAACACTTTTTGTAGTTAACAAAATTTGTGTCAGAAATGGAAATAATGATATTCAGGGTGTCCGCGCTCCCTGGAAAACTCCTGGAAAAAGAAATTTTACCCTGGAAATTTTGAGACTAATTGAAACACTAATTGCAAGTTGTTGAAGTCACACTCTATGGTTGAAGTCCTTCCTATTTTTCCAGATTTTATTCTTCATGTATTTGTTACAATTTTAGCCTTCATTCTCATGCAATTTTTTTTTGTTTTTGGAATATTTCAGTGACCTATCATGACGTATGCAACATGAATGAGACTAACCTGCGTGGTATGGTTAACTATGAACTGTTGTCGAACTCCTAGTCGTTGAACAGTTTAGTGAATTAGTAGCTGTGAATTCCCTCATAAACACTGCGCGGTATGGTGAACTAGAAGTTGTAAATTTCCTCATGAACGTCGTGTGGTATGGGAACTAGGAGCCGCAAACTCCTTCATTAACGTCGTGCGGAATGGCGAACTATGAGCTGTAAACTCCCTCATTAGCGTCGTGTGGTATGGGGAACTAGGAGCCGTAATCTAGGATTAATGCTATTACACACTTGATTGCCGTGTTGCAGAATCTACGGACGCAAAATGGTGCTGAACCTATAAACTTCATTTAGGCACCAGGCTTGTTCCGAATGATCCGAGGCTAATATCGAATATTTTCAAACACATTTCAAGTAGGTTTTCAGTATGTAGATATATCATTCCCGACACGTCGTGTGCCAATGAGCTTTCCTCAGTCAATTCTTCTCTGTGTCATTCTCTTAAGCTGATTGTGATTTCTCTCATGCATATGCAGCACACCAACCATCATGTTCCTCTTTCTGGCTCTTGGTCTTCCACCTTCCACGGATTCACGCAGTAATCCTTCAGTTCAAATGATCTTATCTGAATGACAACGCTCTTACGTTCACCTTACTGCATTTTATTACAGAGTGGACTTCACAGATATTCCGTTAATTGTTGCATTTCATTGTTAAGTTTCATTTTTTTCGTTATTGATTGTTATACTCTCTCTTTTGTTCTCCTCAATCCGCAGGCTTTAGTTTTGTTGCGATCGATTACATTTTCATTTTTTTATAATATGCTGTAACCGTCTAATTGCATATATTGGTATTTTCAAGTTCTATATTTGGTCTTCAAAGTTCAACCAATTTCACGCCACTTTTCAAATTTTTTTCGTCAATAATATTAATTTTATGGTGTGTAAGCTCCTTAGCCTCAGAACTTCGGGTAGATTTTCCCGGAGCTTTTCTTTTAAATTTGACGCGTGCATTTGCGTAAAATTTCCTTGCAGAAAGTCTAGAAATTTTCGTTCAAATTTGACCCCTGATTTTTGGTAAATTTCCCTGGAAAACCTGGAAAATGAATTTTACCCTGGAAAACACCTGGAAATTTTTATTCAAATTTTCGCGGACAACCTGGGTATTATATTTTTATACATATAATACAAGTTAATATATCTGAATCGTTTGATTAGAAAAAATTGAGGGCAGTTGAACAGTCTTCCTGTTTTTAAAAATCTTTATTGCATCCCGTCTATTTTGCACATTCAAAGGCAGGTTTGCTTGTTTATATACTTCCAAAATCTTACACAGTCGCAGGCATGGTAATTTCAATCAGTTGCTTGTAAGTTGAAAACGATGAACAATTGCAATGGTTTTATAAATCGGAACTTCACCCCTCTTCAAATGTAGATTGAATGTCAGCTTAGAGATGCAGGCTCAGTTGATGGTCTCATACATGAGGTTATTCATCAGGATAGGAAAAAGAAAGTTCCAAATAATTTTATCACTCCCTTCAATTTAATGACCATAATTTTTAAAGTAAGGTATTGTGAAAAAATATACACTACGAGTGTGTAGGCACAAAACTCTCCCGATTGTTGTTAGGCCGAAAATTATAATGAAGTAAATAAAGATACAAGGTGGCCGACGTTTCCCGTCCTGACGCTTTATCAAGGCCTAATATGATAAAAGTGAAGCACTACAGTAGATGGAGCCGTGTTGCGACTGCCTCGTGACGCCTGTTCATCCGAGGTTTACGATTATTGATCAGACGACATTCCACCAAGCTGGTCTCCAGCGGATCACTCACACACTTTAAAAACGCAATGCTAGAATCATCTATACTGTTACATCTATGACATTCTTTTATATGCTCGCATAGGGCGCTATGTTATTATTTTTGTTAATACTGTATTTATTTATGTTCTTTGTATCTAGTATAGAAAGGACGAGAAGTCTTACCGATATACGTAGATTTGCAGTGAATACATGTAAATTCATATACAACACAGGTAGTATCACATCTGCTTTTATCAGGTAGCTTCGTACAAAGTTCACGGTTTTCATGTTTTTGGAATGGCTTAATATTCAATACGTTACGCAGTTTTTTGTTACCTGTTGTGACAAACTTGATGTCCAATTTGAATTTACGTATGTGGTAATTTCTTTTTCTTATCATGCTGTCACTAATGAAAGGTAGTTTCAAGATACATTTGTTCGTATTATCTCTAATACTTCTGCTTTTATTGTCGTTACTGTACAGCTGAGTTTTAATATACTTTTCTGAATACCCATTATCCTTCAGGTTGTTTTTACATTTCTCCATGAGCATGCTTTTACTTTCTTCTGGAAGAGAATTACTGCATCTTACTTCTAAATTGTGAAATTTTTGTTTGACGAAGTTTGATTTGGTCGAGTTCGGGACCCAGCTGTCTTTCTTTAAAGAGTTACCAGAAGCTAATTCTTTAGTGAACAATTCATGAACAATCTTTTTATTCCTTACCCAGACACTTATATCTAGGAAATTTAGTTTTTCGTTGCTTTCTGGAATTTCAAGGGTGAAATTTATACTTTCATTGACAGAATTGAAAATTTTAGAAATTGTATCGAACAATTTCATATCAAACTGCAGAGGGCCAATTATAGAATCATCGATATAGCGCTTGTAGATCAACGTTTCTAAGTCAACGTGCTCCTTCAGTAAGGAGATAGCTCTCATCTCAATATGGTTCATAAAGATAATTGCCAAAGGTGGTGCATAGTGCGACCCCATAGGAACCCCCTTGATTTGTAAGTACACATTGTTGTCATACTCTATCTCATAGTTGTAAGAAATGAATCTTAGCATAGTGGAAAATTGATCCAAACTGATGCCGAAATTATCAATCTGCTCCCATCTATCCTTAGCGAAATCCAGAACAGCTTGTAATGCCTCACCAATAGGCACACTGGGGTACAAATTAGTCACATCCATAGATATGAACACAGGGTCAGTCATGTTATGAGTACTGGACATGTCAAAATTTCGATTAATTGAAGAGAACTATAGAGGTGGGCGGGTACGAAACCAACCAACTGATTCAAAATCTTTCCACATAACCAGTCAATTTTGTTAGTGGGATTGTTTACCACCGAGGCAATAGGCCGCAGAGGATATTGATTGCTATCGTTTTTGTTTTTGTGGTCTTTGATTAGACCATAGAATTGAGATGGCTGTGATCCAGAAACATGCATGCGTTGTAAGTCAGATTTGTTCAGCTTATCACTGAGAACATTATTGACAATCTTGTTAGCTTGTTTTTCAATACTCAGTTTACGACTTTTGTCGATAGCTCTGTACGTATCACTATCAGATAATATCATACTTGTGCGTGCTCGCATATCCGAACTTTTTGTAACACAAAGACGATTGCTTTTATCAGTAGGTACTACCATCAGGTCGTTGTTTTTTATAAATGATCGACTTTCCTTTACGTTCTTGTTGAATTGTTTGTACACGTTGCTTTTCTTAACATGGTCAATTTCTTTTTGGATTGTACTCTTTACGCTTTTTTGAAAAGGAAAAGGTTCTTTTCTTCAGCTTCAGACATACTATCTGGTAACTTTACAGTATTCTTTTGAAAAGGAATAATTAAATTACGATTGTCTATTGTAGCATTGTACTGATATTTCCAACGTAAATTATAAGTTAATCTATCAAGCGCTAGCTCAACATCATCCATAACATCATCCGTGAGCTTAGGTGGAATGCGATAGTTCGGTCCCCTCTTTATCAGATCAGTCAAATGGTCTGGTGAAGATAGGTCCGTTTCATTACTGTATTTACTGCAAAAAGCGTCACGAGACCGTTGCAACTCACCCTCTAGGTATTGTGAGAAAAACGTGACACTTCTGTTGGGCTTAGATCAAATATATAACTTCGATGCCTCAGGTAAAACACGTAGCAATATAGCAGAGTTCTTTAAAGAGAACCGCATTCAAAAGTTTGGGAGCTTGTGTTTTCGGTTGATGCTTGGGCGTAGTGACTCAATCAGGCGAGCTTTGGTCAACTTGCAATCTACGAGGTTCTGGCTAGTGCGGATGATATCAACTGCGTAGTTTGAAATTTTGACGTCATCACAGTTATGAACTTCTTTATTGTGTTCATATAGTGCATTCCTATTGTTCTTACTTATTAGTTGTCGCTTGTGTTCATCAGGGTTTGCTTCCCAGGGTCGCTATCAAAAGCCAAAAGCCCTCCTGGGTTTTTGGGTTTTCCCTAAGAATTTTCTGGAAGCCATAATATTTACGATTTCCTTCCATTGTGCTAGCAATATTTTGATATTCACGATACTTATTTTTTTATTCCAGGCTACTATGGCGGTTCCATATCTTCTCCAAAATATTCATTGTAAAATAGTCTTGGTAGTTCGTGAAATAAAAAAAATCCAGCAGCAAATTGACTCCAGAGAAATATAACAGATGCATAAACAAAAACAAAGTGCATGATATCCCACATAAATTATGACATGAACAAATGTTTGAACCAGGATGTCTGCGATCCCTGGAAAACCTGTAAAACATCTGGAGAATGAAATTTACCAAAACCTGGAAATCCTAGAATACATGTACACCCTGAAATTTTTAGACTAATTAAAACACTTTCAACCAATTTCAAGCCACCTTTTAATCTTTTTTCGTCAATAATATTAATTTCATGGCATGCAAGCTCTCTATGCGTAAAACTTTGGATAGATTTCCCCGGAATTTTTTTCTTTAAACAGGGAAAAAAATCTTCCGGATTTATCCGGAATTCCATATTTTTTGATGGAAAATGCAAAAAAATAGGAGGAGTGAGGGAGTAGAGGGTAAGGCATGTGGGCCCCTAAGATATTTGACATCTTCATTAAGTAACGGATGGTCCTGTCTTAGGACAAAGCATCTTCATGATGCGTTGCAGAGGAGCCCTCTGATCACAAGTCATTGCAAATGATATTATCCATAGGTCCCCTCTAACCACTCATGGGCGATTAGTAGGCCTCCTCTGACGATACATGGGCGTTTTACAAGATGTCGTGCCTTTTTTGACTAGACTATGTATAATTTATGTTATATGCCCGCTGCGTTATCTATGTTTCCTTGTTACGTTTTTTGGCTCTTTAGTAGTTCCCCTCTCCTATACTGTACTTACTAAATGACCGATTGCCATAAAATTTCATAGCAAAACAGATGATTGGTTACCGTTACCTTAGACATGATGAGAAAACCTGACTATGTACCAATTAAAGACAGTGTGTTGTAAAAAGTTCATGACGATCGATTTATGTATACATTCTAGGAGAATGATGTCTAGCTTGGGCTCACTTAAAATTACAGGCCGATTAGAGCTTGCTTGTAGAAATTCTGCATGCCGGCGAATTATTATGAGCACATTATTTTATTATATTCAAGAAGTTTTATTTATACTGGTATTCGTCTTCTTCTTTATTTTGATGCATCATTGGCACCAATGGCGACTAATTATATGAAAACTACATGTACAATAGTATAGTGTAGGTATATGTATTCAAGAAGTAAGCGTGAAGTTAGCAATTCCATTTGTTCTACTGTGCACGGGATACATTATTACTCGTACATAGTGAAACTCTTTATACACGCCAAGAAACTTTGATTCGCAACTACCCCCTCCCTCATATCATGATATTTGAAATAACATCATGCTCAGAAAAGTTGTAATTCCTGCTTGATGTATTTGCCGAGAAAATATTTTATACATTCCAGGAGGCTTCGCATGCGGCGCTTTAGAAGCAGAAAAATTCTACTAGTTATGCTCTCAAAGGGTGGAGGTTTTGTCCGTGATACTTTGCCCCAATATGGTTGATCTCTGATTAATTGTTATCTGTGGCCTTGGTGCATTAACAGACTTATGGGCAGATCAACAGACATGGCCAACGGCTACCCGAATGACTTCATTCATAATTCACTTGTGAATTTTAATCCTAGGGAAAGACAATGTGCATCGAATGTTTCGTCCAACTCACGCACACCTTTCTTCTCATAAGTCCCTTGTGTAGATGATATTAATAAGTGGAAAATTGATTCACTTTTGAGAAATGTCGAGTAAAAACTCGTTTTTTCTTTTTTACTAACGGATTTGCAGAAATTCAAGGGAGTGCTTTTCTCGATTACGAGTGCAGCCTATAATCATGATCCTCCCGTTTGCTGCTATCACTTCCTTTTGAGAAGGACTGGTCTACAAGATAAAATTAAATTTTCTTTTAATGGTGGCAATAATGTTGACAATAATGGCAACAATAATGTAAACAATAATGGTAACATAACTGCAACCCCCAAAAGAAATGAAGCAATGCAGAAGTGATTGTGATACATGTGCCTGTGCGCTTTTCACTGCAAAGTTTTTCAACTGCAGGTCCAATCTACGAGAGGCATAGCCATCAATCAGCGTAAAACACGATAGGAGCAATTCCCTGTATAGGTAATCATTACATGCAGTAATTGAGAAATCTGCACACCCCCACTGATCATTTCAAGGGTCTTTCATTATTTCCACACTTGCCCCTTCCTCACTTGCAAGAAAAATGAATTACGGATCACAGTATCAATAACCGACAGATCTTAATATACATACCCAATCCCAGATTATCTCATTACAGGCTTAATTGAATGAAGAAAGCTGAAATACAATTAGGCTATCCGGTGGGGGGGGGTTGCATCCCGACATCCTCGTTCTAGATCCGCCACTGATAGCTGGGATTCTACCAGACTATTTGTAATTTTCATGTATCTTCAAAAGTCTCTATTCCCAACATTTTCATGACGTTATCATGCGACAACTGATCAAAGCAAATCTTTTATCCTAATTTTTCATTGAAGGATTGGTCGGTCGCAGCCAGCTGTGGCCTTCCTCATCATGGTTCTCCATCGGCTCCTATCTTGAGCTACCTGCGTAGCAGCCAATATAAGCATGCCGCACGGGCTATTCAGTTCACAGTAGTGGGCTTTCGGTCGTCACCTTCCCATTGGTCCATACACCATTCTACTAAGCAGTTTTATCATAGCTGGTGCTACACTTGACATGTCCAATAAATGTCGTTTGTACCGCTGTAAAATTTTCAGCAGATTGACTGTTGATTTTGTCTTTGAAAGATCATATCACTAACATTTCCATTCGTATCCCTTCTTTGAGTTTCATTGTTTTCACTTTCTTTGCATTAAGTAGCAAACCGGTCTTGTCGCTTTCAATCCTTACTCTGTTTCCTCTTATTGTCCGCCATAAGCAATATGTTATCAGCATATCTGATGTTGGTTATATGGTGGCCACCAACGGAGACACTCCCTTCAAAACCATGTGCATTTCTCATGATATTCTGTGAGCAGTAGATGTAATGCATTTGTCTTCGAATACATACTTTCTAACTGGTCGGTCATTCCCAATAGCATTGGTTTCAAAGGAAGGGTCGAGTGTTCATGAAAGCCCATGTCTCGCATGTTATCACAATTTCCAATAGATACTCAAAACATCCATGTTTTGGGGAAAATGATAGAATTTATGATAGAAATCTATCCTCTGATGTTGCTTGTGTAGGCGAAAATTTAGTAACTTATTATGAACTATAAATAGTACGGTTTTTCTTTTATTCATATAATTAACTTGCTATTTTCACACTCTTTGTATGGATACAGTTTTCTTACACATTTAGTCCAGACATAAATTCATGTCATTCACACGTGAAGGTAATAGTCGCATTGAAATTCCATGTAGACTATATAAGTGTTTTCATTAATCAAATATTCGCAATAGTCCACCTGCGTAAATTTACTCGGCCTGCAAAAAAATGGAAATTTGCCGCGTAGGACTACTGGGCATATCCCTAAACAAACAATGTTGGGTACCACACCATATACAAACTAATAACATGAAAAGTGGTAGAAATTACGTCACCAACCGGTGTTCGGATCAAAGCAAAGCAGATGAAGTTTTGTCAAAACTGAAAGACAAGTTTTAACAGAACGGCTTCTGCATAGAGCAAGTTTTTAGTAGATAGAGTGTCGATTCAAAAAAGTCTGTATGTAGTGAAGATTTTGATATCAGAAGATTCCGATTTTTGCGGAGATTGCGCTCCAGCGGTCTAAAAATACTTGATTGCTTTTTAAGAAGCTAAATTTTCGCAAATTATTCCTGTGTTTATATACTAGCGATTTGGAACATCTATATAAGTAGTATGAAACCTCTTAGATGTTAAAAGGAAAGAACATTTACTAACAGGTATCTTAATTATGCGGAAATTAAGCTGATTATCAAGGAAATTTCATGAACTTCATTATGATGCATTTGTCTTCAGGGAAAATGTTAAGATCTTATTGTGCTTCTTAGCTGAAATTTCAAGTTTCTATGTCAATTTTCATAGGCATGATTTTATGATTCGCTAAATTTATGTTTCATTTCTTGAATTTGAATAGCAATGTGGACACATTCACATCTTTTAAATTTATTTATGATCATTGTCTTTGATTGTGATGTTATGCTCTTTCAGTGGCAGGTAGTTTGTGATATCAGCACGTTTAAGAAAATACTCTTACTAAAGTAATAATAACCCATCGAATTGTTAATTCAACAAAGAAGGATTTGTAAATTACCATTGTTCTTTCTGAATTCTACCATGACCAGTCAATTTCGTGGCAATTTCTTCAAAACTGCAAAAATTGGCTTATCTTACATCTGGTACTGGGTGTCAACTCGAGTTCATTTAATCAAATCGAAACTGTTTACACAATAGGGTAAGTTGATACTCTACACAATATACTTAATGGGCTTCTTCAGTCGTGATGGGCGCAGTTGATCGATTCCGCTCGATTAATCGTGTGATGGAATTAATCGCGTGACTCCTGGTTGACCATGAATCGCGCGATTTTTTTTTGCAATGTGACTTAATGAACTTTGCTTGATGATAAAAAAATAAGTCTGTTTTTCTATTCATTCTTTCAACGTTTCAGATAATTGCATTGAATATAAAGCTGATGACTGCGCAGACTTCTAATCACTGAATTTGGGATATTTTCAAAATATTCAGAATTGCGCGATTTTCGATTAATCGTGCACTGAGTCGCACGATTAGGAATCGCGCCTGCCACTGCTTCAGTGGCTCAGGAGTCTTATGGTACCCATCTTCAAAGATATAGGTGACAGCCTTGACTGTGGAAACTACAGAGGGATTCGACTGCCCCAGCATGGAATGAAGCTATTCGGAAAATTATTGGATCATCGACATCAATCACCGCCTCTTCGAGGGTAGATTGAATATCAGCTTAAATATGTAGGCCTATTCATTTTATTCATGACCCTTGACACTATAAGAAGACGAAGCGCGTCGGGAACCCCTACAATTATTTTACAAGTGTCTTAACACCAGTCGAAGTGACTTTGGTATACAGGGTGAGTCAAAAAAAACGTTATTTGAAGTTTGTGAAAAATCTATCTGAATTGTCATTCTGATTTCTTTCTCAAGTTGACTGATTGAATTTCTATGGTTTTATTTTCCATATCCAAGCACCAAATCAATGCTCTAAGTTCAAAAAATTCGAATTCATATCATCGAACGAATGGCTTCTGTACATAGCTTATACAAGTGTATGTACAAGTATTCATTTAGTGCTTCATTCATGCCAAACTATGATGGAAAGGAAGGCAAGGCTTGTTGCATGGGCGGTTACATTCAACAATGTGTCCGAAGCAAGGAGAAAATACATGGATGAATTTCATGAGGAAGCCCCACCTCCACCGACAGTCCATCGTTGGATGAAGAAATTCCTTACGTATGGGGATATGAATAAGCGTGAAAATGGAAGTGGTCGTCCAGTGACGGCTACAGGTGACGATATCTTTACCTCCATCAAGCCGATAATTGAAGATGACCCGAACGTTTCTACGCGTCGCATAAGCAACACGCTTGGAGTCTCGCAAAGTAGCGTCGTTCGCTGTCTTCATAAGAAAAAGTATCATCCCTATAAGCCTTCGTCCAGGAACTCTCAGATGACGATCACGACCGACGTCTCGAATTCTGTCAATGGATCCTCAATTCCTCACTTCAGCATCCTCAATTCCATCTCCGAATAGTTTTTTCCGACGAAGCTGTCTTTCATGTGAATGGAACTGTAAATAAGCACAATCTGCACTACTGGAGCACTGAGAACCCTAAAGCTTTCGTCGAAAAGCTTCATGACCGGAGATCTGTCACTGTATGGGCCATGATAGACCATACTGGAGTGCTGAGTTACGACATCAGTGAACTAACGATGAACAGCGATCGGTACTGCAATGTTCTGAAACAGCATGTTATTCCCTTCTTGCGACGAAACGAAAACCAGAGCAGATTCTATCAACAGGATGGAGCCCCTCCCCACTACAGCAACGCAAGTCGAAGAATCCTCGACGAAAATCTGACGGGTCGGTGGATTGGTCGAAGAGGACCAGTTGAGTGGCCACCCCGTTCTCCAGACCTTACTGTTTGCGACTTCTTCCTGTGGGGAGCGTTAAGAGACCGAGTGTATGCGCGACTGCCAAGAAATACGAGAGAACTGACAGCCTGCATTCGAGAGGAAATTACTTCTTTCACATCTAACGCCTGCATGAAGGCCTATGACTCATTTGTTCGACGATGCTCTCTTTGCATTCAGCAGGAAGGTGCTCAGTTTGAGTCGCTGTTGTAACCACAGCTTGTGAGGAGCAGCTTTTTCAATGTTCATAACCGCCTGTTGTTGCATTTTATTGTAATTTATAATAGATATCCCACAAAAGGTAAATAACGTTTATTTTGACTCACCCTGTATATTCTTTTGGAATGAATAAAAACTACGACAGTCATGCTTCTCCATGCACGACTCAATGAACACCTGTCTCAACTTCAATTATGTGTGTTCAAACATCTCCAATTGTGTAAATCTAATTTTGACATGATAATGATCGTCAAATATATCATTTCCATCAATCTACACTTCCGAGAATCTGATGTATTTATTAAGAAAATGATGTTCAACAAATTAAAGGCACTAGAATGCGCAGAAAATCAATCTTTCATATTTGTATCAACTTTGTATTTTTCTAATTGTAACGTTCTGTATCTATTGCTCTCCAATTGTCGAAAATGGCTTTGAACTAGCCTCCAATGTGATTGTGATTAATATGAACTATGAAAAGCCTCTGTAATTCTAGCTTTGATAGCTTGATATCAGCAGTTTGACTTGGACGACTGATAGTGTGCTTTTTTTGGAGGATGAAGCCACTAGTTATGTCAGGCGTATTCTTCAGCTGAGAGCTATGGTCTCAGTTGCTCTTCAATAACTCAATAGTTGGAGTGATGATGACCTAGATTCCCAGAGGTCGGTGATTCAATTCCCTCAATGCGCACAGTTATTTTCCGTCTTCGAAATATTCCAAGTGAACCTCATTGAAGCATGAATGCAGCTCTAGATGATGACATTCCTTAAGCAGATTATTTGATATTGCTGTTGAATAAGTGAACGGAAATAAGCCTTGCTGCTCTTAAACATGAATTTGATTTCAATATTTCGTGGATCTCACCTCATCATCAGGAATACAAGAGAATATTGAAACAAAGCTTAGTACACATAACGAAATACTGAATTCAAATGTCATCATAATAATTTTGAGGTCGATAATCATTGCATCATATTTTCCCTCTCGTAATCTCAGATTTGCAATATCACAGCAACTCAATGTTAAATTGTTGAAGAGACCTTGGTTAATCATTTTCTTTAAGTTTATGTTGGGAAACCAAGTATCCAAGATGGCAATGATTTGTGTTGATAGTTACAGACATAAATGGAAACCAGCCGTCGGACCGTACCGGCCTGCATTCCAAGTCGGCTTGTATTATTTTAAGTAATCAACGAATTTATTACCAAGCAAGAGATTTCTTTGATCGAATGCGTCTTTTGATCGCTCAGTTAAGCCAGTTTAACTTAATTATTATATAACTTACTATCTATTGCATCTTCTGTAACTTATTAGTTAACTGATAGGTCTATTTCGTGAGCATCGAGCGGGTAATCAAAAAGGGAAATTGTGATGTTTAATCGATTATCGGCAGGGCTGATACTAAGCACAACGATTTCACATAGCAGAAGGAGATACATAGGGTACACTATGTAATAATTTTGCAGCATTCTTCAGTACAATTTGTATAATAGGGCATCGGCATGTACTCATCTTGATGAAATATTACATATCGACAACTATAATCATAAATTGATGTATCGGAACCTGGATACCTATTTCATGTCACTTTGCTTAGATATATTTTCGACGAAGATAATGTTACAGAATGTTATCAGCACCTAAGTTTGGAAAAAAATAGATAATAACATTCTCTCTCTTTTCTTTTTGTTTAAGACATGCATTTACCGCAGTTAATCCCTGCCTGATACTATAATATAAAACTTTTTAGTAAAGTTACAATAATAATAATAATAATAGAATGCTTTATTTATCATACAAAAGCGGTATGACTAATACAAGAATTGTTTGGTACTGACAAAATCAACGTGTCAAAGTTACGAACGTGACGAAAATCGAACAAATGAGTTGTTATACAAGGATGAGTTCCGACGTAAAGGAAGAAGGGCACGGGAATGTCTGAAATCATGCTTAGAGTCACGCAAAACAAAAAATTGGGACAACGGATGACAGTCTTTATGTATACAAATACTTTTGATGATTTTCACACAGCATCTGTCAAGGAGATCACGAAGTGAATTATGGTGGGTCAAATTGGCCCACCGACAAGCCGTTTTGTACAGTATCTCAAGTTTCTTGAAGTCCTTCCCATTTAAATCGCACATAACAGGCCAACAGTATACAATATGACAAAAAACGATGCCGAAGAATGCTTGCATGATAACGTCATTACAATTACCATTGGATTTTAATTTCTTGACAAACGACATGGCCCGACAGCATTTTGCATACAGAGACGAAAATTGCTCGCTCCAACGCAAGTTATTCGAAAAAATCACTCCAAGAATTTTCACAGATGTCACTACTTCGATTGGCACACCATTGATAAAAATGTCTGGATAGGACGCATTACAAGATTTCCGTGATAAAAACATAACTTTAGTTTTGCAAACATTGATAGCAAGCCTTTTCTTGCAGACCCAGTCAGACAGCGAATCAACAATAGGCTGGAGTTTACAGTTTTTGATGTCTTCAAATTTATGAATGAGACTGATGTCATCAGCATACATCACGCATTTTGTTTCATTAAAGTTAGGGATGTCATCCAGGAATAAAATAAACAGAAGGGGTCCTAAAATTGATCCTTGAGGAACGCCACTACTGATATCGTTGAAGGGGGTGTCACAAGATGGGATGCGGACTCTCTGTTGACGATTTTGTAGGAAGCTTTTGATCATGCTGACAACGTGGGGGGAGCAACCAAATCTATTAACTAAAGTTAGTAGAAGCTGATGGTGACTGACAGTGTCGAACGCCTTTTGCAGATCCACTGTAAGTAAGGCGACGGAGTTGTTGACATTTTCGGTGAAATGCTGAAGCAGAGAAAGTCTGACACTCAACAGAGCATTGGAACAACCACCAAATCTCGAGACATAACCGAATTGTTTGGGATCAATCTTCCTTTGGAGTGAAGGGAGGAGAAGTTTATCTCTTACAAGGCGTTCAAGTATTTTGCTGAGGAAAGGTAGTAGAGAGATCGGTCTGAATTCGGAACTGTCCTTTTTAGGTAGGGGGAGAATATTGGCACGTTTCCATGCAAGCGGGAAAGAAGCAGTTTTTATGCACATATTATAGATAAGGCAAAGGGGGTAAGACAAAAACTCAGCAAAACTTCTAATAAAAAACCCAGGTAAGTCGTCAGGACCGGAAGAGTTAGATTTGCATTTTCTAATCAAGGCTACCACTTCAGACTCAGTGACTACACAGGTCGATGAGACGTGGGAATCTATCCGAGAATCGACGAAGTGATCAATATCTGGGGGTGAAAACGTGGACTTGAATTGGTTATTAAGATCAAGAGCTTTTGGAAAGTCAATGGTACTTTCAACAGTTGGTTTCTTGATTTGGGAATTGATGACCTTCCACTTCTCAGACTGGGAACCAGCTTTCAAACTATGATAGTACCTACTCTTAGCTTTAGAAACCTCTGATAAGAATCTTTCACGAAGATTAACAAACTTAGGGTAGTTGCCACGTGAAAGAGCACGATCTCTGGAATCGGACAACGCCTTTAGAGCAGGGGAGAGCCAGGGAGGATCACAACTGCGCATGCGAACATTTTTTTCTGGGAAAACAGGAACAATAAAAAATTCTGAAACTTGTCAACATGAATGTCCAAATCGTCTGAAGCAAGGAAAAAATTATCCCAGTTAATACACATCAAAAATTCACAACAACTAGCGTAGGAAGATGCGGTGAAGGAACGGACTTTTACTATCTTTGTGATAACAGGTTTAGGGACACAAGGTTTCACGAAAACGCCTTTATGATCAGATCTACCCAGTGGAGCAACACAAGAGGGGTTCTCAAATCGCTCCGAATGATTAGTAGCTATAATATCTAAAATATTCGAGCCTCTGGTCTGCGCAGTTACAATTTGTTTTAGATCGTGGAATAAAAAGAAATCAGAAATGTGATGACGTAGGTCATTGATATCACCCACAAGAATAGAATGATTTACCGTAGGATCAACAAAAATAGATTGTAAGTGTTCAAGTACGGTAGTGTGGGCAAAGGTTGCACCCCAGTAAGGATGGTAAAGAACTGTAATCGTAGCATCGAAGTCTGGAAAGTGGCACGATAAGAAGTTTGACTTGATGCTTGGGCGAGGATTGTTAATGATGGAAACACGCAGATAGGACTTATGATAAAGAGCAACTCCTCCTCCATTGACATCTCGATCTTGTCGAATTAAATTATAGCCATCAAGAGACACAGCCTCATCAGTTATAGCTGCGCCAAGCCAAGTCTCAGTGATACAGATGACATCAGGTTCAAGGTTAACAGCACGTAACTTAAGATCATCACATTTGTTAGATAACGAGCGGGCATTGAACAGTAAGATAGAGGGTGAAGGCACTTGCTTATTCCTTGGTCGCCGTTGTAATCTCAGCTGCTGTGGTTGCGATACAGGATGGGGAAGTTGAGGGAGAAGAGGACTAGGCATGGATGCGTGCGGAGGTGTGCGAGTGACCGTTTGGGAGATAGCACGCGCGTGCGAGTATAAGGCACGAAGTTGAGGGAGGCGAGTACTTGGCGTGGATGCATGTGCAGGAGGGAGAGTGATCGATTGGGAGAACACAGGAGCGTGGCAGCACGAAACGACAGTTGAATCCTTCCTGCGTAAGAGCTTGTAATACCAAAGGGAACGACGTAGAGACCGGGAGATAGAAATATCTCGCTGCAAGCTAAGGATATGGGAGCGAGAGTATTGCAGTCTGTCTGACGTCATAGCAAAGATGCGTGACTGACTGATCCGACGGTGTAGCTTTGAATAGGGAAAACAGGCAAACCCAGCAAACAGCGATGCGAAGATAAATTGAAAAAACACATAAATGAGTGGACTCAAGCCAATATATAGAGATGTAAATTGAGTTTGGAGACCAGCGGTGAACTATCAGAGTAGCTAACGGGACAATAATCGGGTATTTGAGATTGCTTTGCAATTAGCGTTATGGTAAATTAGATAAACCGCACCGTATTCCTTTTATTGAAACTCATTTGTGCAAACAGTTCCTCGTAAGCATCATTACTGCCTTCTCTGAATAACGTGCATCGTATGATATCAAGCCTACAAGTGAAAATATTCTTCCATGCAGATTTTTTCGCAGGCCTATGCTAGCTAGGCCTAAATAATTTTGATTCGCTCTTGTATGCCTATCTTGATTAATAATTTTTTCAAAGGTTAAATATTAGCCTCGGCCCTCATCAGCATTTTCAGTGACTTACTACGAGTGTGAAACCGGTCTGCTTCCGGCGTCATGCCTGTAGGGTGCCGACCGCCGGACCGGCCCTAAAAACTCGGTCGGTTTCCATCCATGGTTTGAAGCATTGATCCCTAAATGTAAGAAAATAAAACACGTGAGATGACAATGTCAAAGGCATGATCACTAATGCATGATCCAAATTTCTAAAATTGTTGCGTTAAGTTTTTAAGAATTTCGAATTTTTGTGTTATGATTGAAATCAAATAATTCAGGTAAGGATCGATGCTTTCAGGAATTAATTCAAAATGACAATCAAATTATTTGCATAATGAAAAATAACTTATAAAATGAAATGTGCATGTTCATTAGACTCATTTAAAATGACCTTGGCATCTAATAACTTCTCATCTACGTTTTAGACGTTGCAGCGAGTAACCGTTGTATACAATGATCATTCCATTTACATTTGGGATGTGCATGATACAGTGAAGATCGGAAAGGTTGCCTCTCATCTTTATCACAGCGGATGTGTCTGGGGCATTGAAACTCATTGCGGTAAGTTGCTGGTGAGATGCATAGTAATGGTAGTGTTGTTCTAAAAAAAGTTGGTTTCTCTCTTGGTAAGTGTCAAAATTAAAAATTGCGTGAGGTCGATTTTTTAGGAAGATTAAATTAGCTTAACAATATAATCTAAGCAGTCACAAATGACGATTTTGCAGGTGTAAGCACAAGAAATCATCCATTTAGCACTTGTTAGATTTACGCATTTCCAGCAGCATTATGCAACTGAACGAGTTGATGAATTATGATTATTGCTTGGTTAATGCCTTAAACAAAATGCAACTTTAATAAATTTCGAATTTCTCATCCATTCGCTAACTTATTTTTTTACATACAAAGTGATTTGAAGAAGACAAGATAATCCAAAAAAACTGGTTTCCAAGTGGTCGAAAAACTAAATTGAACTGTATAAGACTTCACCAGCATCCACTTCGCTAACATTTACTGGCATATATTCTTACTTACTTTACTTTCTCCTTTCAAGTTCAAGTTTTATATTTACGTCTTCTTTTCCTCTTCTGTTGAGGGTTGGACGATATGAAACTTCTCCTACGGGCGCGGTACTGTGTATCACTCGCGAGCAATCCTTGCTCCACCAAATCTTCGTTGACGGCCAGGAGCCATGTTTTCCTAGGTCTTCCATGAGTACGGGAGCCTTGGAGTACCACGTCTAGCACTTGTCTGATTGGTTCCTCCTCATCTGTACGCTTCACACGACCGAACAACCGTAGCCTTCTCTCTCTGATCACTTCCTCTAATGGCATAAGGCCACACATGCTCGCCATGGCAGCGGTGTTGATCCTATCATCCTTCTGTCACATAAACGCAGATGTTGAATGAGGTTCCAAGATTCAACACCGTAGAGAAGCACTGGCCTGATGCAAGAAATGTAGACGTTACCTCGGCAACTGAGTGGAATGTGGCGATTTCTAAGAAGACTGGCGATGTCCTTCCATTTGCTCGAGGCTGTCGAGATTCTGGAGCGAAGAGCGCATTCGGCGCCACCCTCGCAACAAAGCACGTCACCAAGTCTGTGAAATTCTTTCATTTTCTGTTTATCGTTTACCCGATATCTCGATGCAGTCCGCCATTCTACCACCATGGATAAGGTAGGACATTGAAAACTTCCTACTGAGTGACCTGAGTCCACTTAAACGTTTGTGGCACCAGTTGCCAAACGGTTGACAGAGGATGGAGTTGACACCAAACCCTCTACTACACACAACAAGGGAATCGTCTCGCTTGAACGTGGGAGCTCTCTTTGCTACCACTGATCATATTGGTCCTCTTGATGTTCATTTTCATACATATGTTTTAATTGGAATCCTCAAAAAATGTGAAATTAAGGCATTTCGCTAAAAATCTCAAGACACAGCTTCTCTTGTCACTCTTTTCTTAGTCTGCATTTGCCGACATTTTTTGAAGTATCAGAAGAAGGGATTGACGTTCAGAATCACGTAAAATCCATTGAACGTCTTGAGGAATGTAAAAACGTATGAGATGAAGTACCATCGAAATTTATTGCACTATATGCCAACACAATTTGAGGTTTCCGTTAATCAACCTCCGTAAATCATCTGTTTCAATATAACCATACTTTTATTGCAAATTATCTGTAATGGCTTGAATATATGGGTTACTTTTTAACATTAATATCTCAATATTCTAATTCATGCACTTTTCGCGAAAAGTCAGGGAAGCTTAAAAGTTAAATATCATTCTGAAGCAAGTGAGCTGTTATCCCTAACATGGAACTCTAGTCTGTGCAGTTTTCAGATAATAGTTTTCCATATATAATGTGCATTTCTACAGAATTTTTAGTCAGCTCAACAAAGAGCCGCGAATGAAGCTAGATGTGTTATTCAACGATAAGAAATCATGTCCTCATCAGAAGCCTACTCCCACACCTCATGAAAGTATTGAAGTATTGGTCTGGGGAAACTGATTCCAAAGCTGTGTAGTGCGAACAAAAACTTTTCAAGCGACTCACAGTGCGTGTGCGCTTTAAGCTCATATGATGGCATGGGAGCACGCTGTGCGTATGCTTCTGACGAATATCTTAGTTTGGATGAGTACTCTTCACTGTCTGAAGCTACATCACATATGACAGCTACCCGTTCGAGGAGATTAAGATGTGTGGGGGCACCGGCCCACAGATGGCAACAATACTCCGTCAGTGGACGAATAGTCGACTTGTAAAGTAAATGTACAGTCCTGGGTGGAAGATAGCTACTGGCACGATAGAAAGGCTGTCAATGCGCTGAGCTCTTGCTGATGGATTGGATGTACAGTTTCCATGAATGTCAGAGGCAACCATTCAAGAAGTTTTGGAATGAAAATAAATGCACAACAAAAACAAAAATCATGGCGGACGTATTTACAGCTCAGGGGAAGATCCCTATTATGGTGAATGGGTATATGCTTGAAGAAATTAATCAATTCATCTACTTAGGCTCAACTGTTATGTCCAATGGCCAGTCTGAAGATGGCATCACCAGACGTGTAAACTTGGCCCGTTATGCGTTTACGCGCTTGCAGAAACATCTGTGGTCACGTCGTGAGATCAGTCTAACAACAATGATCCGCATTTATAAGGCCCTTGTTCAATCAATATTGTTATATGGCTGTATAACTTGGACCGTGCGTACAACTGACCAACTTATGCTCGAAGTATCTGATCGATAATGCCTTCGTAGAATCCTGCGCATCCGAATTAGGGACCGGATATCCAACGTTCAACTTCTCCAAAGGACCAGCACGCTACCCCTGAACTCGAGTATCAAGCGCCGCCGACTTCATTGGGTTGGTCGTGCTCTCCGAAGATCTCCCAGAGACATACTCCCAAACATCGTCTTTCCATGTCCATGTGCCGGATGGCGTCGGCGGCGTGGATGCCAATTGAAAAAATGGACGGACAGTGTCAAAGCTGATCTTCAACCGTTGCTGGGGCCGCAAGCATACGGCAGACGCCGTTGGGACTTACAATGGACCCATGTCGTAGCCGACCTGGCCTCAGACCGTAGAGTTTGGGCTGTTGATTAATGCACTGCTTCAAAAATCTTGCCAGCAATTGGAAGGAGACCGATAGGACGGTAATTAGATGAAAGAGATGAGTCAGTGCCTTTCTTTGAAACTGGAACCGCGGAAGCTACTTTCCAGCAGGAGGGAAACTCACCGTTGGATACACATCTTCTGAATAGTTTGGATAAAAGTCGGGAAAACTCATGTGAGAGGTGCTTGAAGACCTAAATCGGAATGTCATCGGGTCCATTCCAGATTTGCAATGATCTTTCGGACTGTGACTGAAGGAAGGTAAAGTGTCTCGTCAGAGCGCGTGGTAATTGGAGGTGGAATTCGACCTTCATCGTTTGATGATGAATTCTTTACAAACTCCTTGCAAAGAAGCTTGACTTGGTCTGCAGTGGATGTCGCCATTAAAGTACTGACTTCGTCATGACGAATGAAGTGCTGGGATGGAGGATTTGTTCCTATTGGTGACACTGTCGTAAATCCTCCAGAAATCCCCAGATCCAAGCTTTTGGGTAGCATAAAAGATTTCTGTACATACAAAGCGGCTTTTGGCCTGATGTATGGTTTCATTGCAATTTTTTATGCGGTCTTATACAATCAAAATTGCCAGCGGTACTGTCACGTTTGTACTTATGGAAATATTGGTCACTCTGCAGGTTGCAGCTGCACATTCTGGTGTAGACCAAAGTTGGGAGTCGGACACTGAGGAATGTAGGCCAATATACGTATTTGAAGACAATCTTTCGGTTCTTGCGCCAACTTGTGAATGTCACCACTGAGAATCAGATTCTCAGATTGAATTTGACTAAGAAACGGAACGGAACCAGTCTGCTTTGGCGAATTGATGAACTTCTGTGAGAAGGCGCAGACTTGTGGAGTAAGTTTTGGAGGTGCGGCGGGTGAAGTACCCTCCAATGAAAAACTCTGGTAGGACACGTGACAATTTGATTGAGACTATATAATCAACAAGACAGCTAGATCTTCAGTTGCCGGACATAAGAGATCATATCAGTGGCGCGCGTTGTACACATGAGTCACCAAAAACGACAGCTTGCGCAATTGATGTTCTTGTACATATCTATTAGGAAAAATAAAGGAATATTGATCTTCTGCAAACGCGTATGAAGACAAGATACCTTCGCCTTGGATCTTCTGTGTTACGAAGCCTTCTCATCACGGGAAGCATTGCCTTTTGCATATCCTGCAAGACCATGACAAGGTGTCTTACCCATGCTCTGAAATATGCATTCATCAGGATGACATCTCTAGATGAAACACTGGCATCTAACCTGATTTCCAACTGAGCTAAATGATATGGTGATTTACTCGTCCCATGGAAGAAAAGATGTTCTTGGCATCGTAATTAAATCTCAGTCCACCTACGTTGATGAAGCTCATCTTCAGAGGGGTTTCAATGTTCACGGCTTGTGTAAGCTTCTTAAGTGTCATTGCCATTTTCATAACTTTTGGTAGAATATCACATTAATAAACAAAAATGCTGCTGTGCGATAAATTGATGCAGAAATATAAATAATAGTAATAAAGTTGAAGTAAATCATGTGTAAGACACTAATAGGCACTTTTTGTGCAGCAAGAAGTTGGAACCCCATTACCACAACAATGGGTAAAAGTCAGGTCATAGAGGAACCCAATACAGCTTACCGGGCTATGCTATCCATGCATTCCCGTAAGTTTGTTCGATCAGTTGAGCTTTGAACAAACCCAGACAGCCGATTTTATGCAACAATCCACATAATAAAGCAGTCAAAATAAACCATATCAATATGGACATGACGAAAGCGTGTGGCGGGTGCTGAAAGCGTGCCAATGGTAGCATCTGTTTTGCGGTTGATATTCGAACACCGTTGGGAGGGAATGCATGCGCTAGTCCACTGGTGGATATCACGTTTTATACAAATGCTTGGCAGCTTTCCAATTTCTCTGTGAATATAACTGAATTAATGACATTCACGATCAGGTACTAGTAAGGATTTGAAATAGCATGTTATGATAGTTTTGTACCTACCTTGTAATGGATTAGCGAATGAACTTCTAAGACAGATTTTTTAAACTGCGACAAATTCTTCCATTAAAAGGTTGATGGCTTTTGTCGGAGCTGCTCTACTCAATCTACCGCCACCTTCCTCTCTTATGGAGGATGGGATTCCTCAAGCGCTTTCTATATGCTACAGTGCAGGGTGTTAATTATTAATTATGTAAAACATTGTACCTGGCGTATGCATCAGAATTTCAGAGATTTTTATGTTTAAAAGTTTATTGAAATCATGATATGGCAAGTGCTTACGTTTTGGATGGAAAAAAGCAGTTCTTTCTATAACAAATCGTTTTCATGTCTTCAATACAGCATGTAATAGATTTTCGTTATCATTTGAATGGATTGATTTATATGGGGAGCATGGTTGTGTTTCGTGTGGATTACGATATCAATGATCAGAGGTGGGTGATGAAATTTCCTATTTGTAGGGATACATTATTTTGAAACGGAAATAGTAATTGAGATACTGACAGAATGATGGGTGGATTATTGATAATCTTGTGATCCTGTCCTGATCGAGGAGAAATAGTGAAGTCTGTTGATGAGTGATGTGTATTCCTAAGGGTTGGCTCAACAAGGCTTCAGATGATTATACTCATGCTCAGTCGACGTGCGCGGTTCAAAGTCAGGTACACAAATGCTGCTAAGAGTCACAAGACTGCATGTTGCAATCACAGAATGATACACTTCATGAAATCATGGAACACAAACACAAATGGGTTGGAGAATGCACTTTATTTTTTTTTCTTTCGTGTTTTTCAGTTTCTGTACATCGGTCTGGAGCGAATCGGACATCCTGCAATAGAGTCTTAACATAATATTCGCATTCACTATCTTTTCCGGGTATTTTGTCAGCCGTCCTCGATAAATTCAGATTAATAGTCCATATTAGAGGACCACTGACGAATCGCCGAAATATTTGGTAGACTGAATACAGACATCAAAAGCTCGTAAGATTTGGTGAGTAAAAATTCAAAGTTACAGCGAACGAGCTTTGATGTCGCATTGCGCTTGATTGCGTCCCTTTTCGAAATGGTTTTTGGTAAAATAAGGAAAGATTTTTTGAAATACGTCGCTGCTTGGAAAGTTGATCGAAAATCAATATTCAATTCGTGTGATGTTATTGCCGATATTGATTCAGTCCCATGATATTGTCTGCCTCTCAGTAGCCGGTGCTTTTTTCGCTGCGATCACACTGGCAAACTTGCGTTTGCATTGCTTTATCAAGGGAATGTTTTTCATAACATTTGAAATTTGCTGAGGTTGAAGTCGTGGATGTGTCGATTAATGGCATTCAATCAGTCGCCAACTTGTTGGTTATGTTCGTCCACGTTTTTGTTCAAGCAAAAGATGATTTAGATATCATGTGAATATTGTGGCGTTCTTTTCTCTTTCAGTTCAAAATTGGTCCAACTTTAAACCATTGTTCCTAACAATCCAAAGATAATTTTTCTCGAGGAGTGAAATTCTTCGATGACAGACGTCCATTGGCCTTATTCTCCCGGTCAACCATCATTGAAAGTAATCTCGAAATCCGAATATTACCTTGCGAATGTAGTGACCCACTCAGCGGAACTTAATCACTCTCACTGACTTGCACTTTTTGACGCGTGACCACCAGGGGAGTATGTAGATCAGATTTCCGAAGATCCGTTGAGTCTGCGCCCACTCCATGAAGTCGGTCAATAGAATTTGTTCTTGAATTTCGACGATCCATGTAATTGGTGGATGATCGCCGTGATATAATTCAGCTTCCACATAAATGAGACGGATGCGACTGATAATGTTTAATTCGAAGCGAGTTTTCATGCTTTCACTCCGAAATTCACGTCGTAGAATCACTTCAGTGTAATGTAAGTTCATGAATGTTACGACAGCAGAAAACCTCCTGGAAGCTCTCGGGACCTCAATTTCATAGAAAGTCGCTGGCAAAGTGTGTCTGAGATGCAGTCTCTTAATTTCATCCAGCATCGGCTGCCGATTTGATTCAAAACGTTAAAATAGTACGAACACGGCAAAATCTTATGATTATCAGACAAACTTGTCACAGTCTGTTTTTCAACTTAAATTTATTAATGCAGAAAGACGTCAAAGATATGAATTTATCATTAATACTTGTAATATACTTGTTAATGGCAAATCCTTTGAGGATTTGTAAAGCTGCATATTTAAATAGTTTCGTGTGACCTGATGATATGGATTTAAAATTGTTCAAATGAAAACTGTTAATAGAAAATATCACTCTTTAGCTATAGTTTTCATTTTCTGACAGCTAATATTTTGAGATCATCAACTACAACATCATCAATATCGGACCAGCCTCACATTCCTCGTGATGCCTTTGTTACTTGCTCTGCGGACAATACCATTCGCATTTGGAGTTTAGACAGTCATCATCACAGTTCTTTCGTAACTTCCCCGAAACCTCATGAGAGTCGACAAATATCTGCTATATCCACTATCACAGGTGGCAACATCTACAGTCCGGTAAGTTCTAACCACTTATAAGCGTGAATTTTTGGTGAAGGCGATTACTAATAAAATCATAAATAATTTCTCCACCACAATTTGTTAAAGCTTCGTTGAGTTTGTTCTCGATACAAGATGAATCCGTAGTTCGGGTCATTATCAAGGGTTTAATGTGTTTTATATGATACCAGTATGGGAAATATTTAATATTCGTTCATTCCTCTTGTTCATAATATGCATGTGAAATTGGGTGATCGGCCATCTTTAAAATTTATTCGTAATAATCGATGATGTAAGTAGATGCGTCGCACCGTCATCATTGTTTTCCTACAGGGTGTCGAACGACCTGGAAAACCTGGGAAAGTCAGGGAATTTTGATATTTATCCTGGAAAATGGAAAATTGCTATTGCTACTTGGAAAATGTATATGGCAAAATAATTCGCGCGCTTCGCACGCTCTTTATTAGCGCTTTTGTTTCAGATTCCTGTTTTATGTTTGGTGACTGCGGTAGGCTAAGTGGTTGCTTTGTTGATTCTTGCAATTGTTATAACGAGATGGCACGGATAGTTGCTATAACAATTGAAGAAGTTGACTGAACTGAAGCCAAGAGAATCACAAAAATGGTGTAGATACAACAGGCCAAACTCTTTTTGGCGGAGGTCAAGAAAGTGAATATTGGTTTTGGTGCAAACAGTGTCCCGATTATGGCGCGAATTCGCGCTTGGCGCTAAAATGGGCATTTTAGGCGCGAATGCGCGAATTTTGAGATCGAGGCGCGAATTCTGCAAAAATTCAGAATCGGGACACTGTGCAAAGTAAGCCATAAAGGAAGCTAAAAAGCTGAATGATGACGACAAAGACTCTTTTTGTAAACAGTGATGGGACAGTTTTGTGGCTGTGGCAGAAAATTTGCTAGAGGGATTTCCCTTGCGTTAACCTCTTGTGCTTGCTTTCGCCTGCATTGACCCTGAAATTATGGCTTTGGAACACCTACAAAAGATTCAATTGTTCGAAATTGCTCTCCAACATCTAGTAGAGTATCGATGGAATTGAAGCAGATAGTGTTCATATTCAATGCGAAACGTTTCGTTGTCGAAGAACTGTTATCCTATAACTTCAATGATTCAACAAAAGTGATGATCGACTCGATGTGTTTTTAATGAAATTGTGAGACGAAGAGAAAGCAATTAACACGTATGATTTGCGAAGTTCATGAAAATCATATTATGTCTCAACACTGGACAAGCAGCGGTGGAACATGTGTCCTCAGCGAACAGGGATTTACTGGTAGAGAATCAAAAGGAAGAATCACTGGTTGCACAACGTTTGGTGAAAGACTATACTCGTGCGCGCTGCAACGGAAATCTGTCAAGTTCCAAGTTTCTAAAGGACTTACTCTGTCTGCGAGAAATTCCGCATCTTGTTACAAAGAGGCGAAACGAGTGAATGCAGAAAATCAGGTACAAGAAGCAGAAAGCGAAGATTGAAAGAATGCGAATGGCAGCACTGTTACAGGACAAATTGGATGAGCAGAAACGTCTTCGCAAACAACTATTGGGAATCACAAATGACATACAAGAATATGTATCTTTGATTTTATTAGTTCAGATTTTATTGTTCTTGACATCCTACATGTACATCCACATTATTCCACATCAATTGTCTTCCCTTAACCAAAGAATACCGACAAAATTTGCAATTTGCTAAGCTTGGATATTGCTTAGCCTTCTTTATCAATTTGTTTCGAATCTTAAATTAGCTACAAACTCATCACGTGTGTCATAATCAATCGCAGAAAGCGATCGAACGAAATCGTCTTGTGTGTAATTTCTGCCCACCATACATGCATGTATCTTTCTCAAGAATTATGATATTAAAGAATCAAAACCCACATTTATGATAATATGAATATTGAATGATTATATAACTTAATTAGACGTTCAAGGGCGGTGCTTGTATCATCACTCATGAAATATATTGCAATACCGTGGCACAATCTGATATAGGCCTACTTGTAATATCGAATTAGAGATCTCGAGATCTCGGTATTTGATAAATATTGATTCTCGAGATGGAGATTTAAGATCGAGATTAAATTCAATAAGTGTATGTCATGGTAACGTTCGCGATAGACATTAAATTGATTATCTACCAGAAAGTAGACTTAGAATAACTTTGTTGATTATCACACTGATCAGCATTCATGGAAAGTCGATAATCTTTGGTAGTATAAACTGGCTAATCATTCTTGTCTCCGAGGGAAAAAAACTTATTCTATATTTTAGGTAACGCTCGCGACATTCTAATATAGAAATTCAATATTTTCTTAAGAGTCATAATTAACTTAGACAGAAAGTTGTCTTTCAGATACATTGACTAACGTGAAATCTTCTAGCATTACAAACGATTTTTCAACTTAATATTGACATTTTCATGTACAAAATGCATTGAAGCACACATTTCATAAAATAGAGGCATAATTGAAACTTACATACTAGTTTTTAGACTACCCTTTGTCATCTATGCAGACATATTTCAGCTCTTTAACTAGCATACGTCTGAACTTTAGACTATATATTATATCATGGTCATCAGCATAATTCGTCGAAACTGATTTGAAATTTTACTTCGGTGCAACCAACTCGTGGTTTGACCCTTCTACAATGCTTGATGCAAAAATTATGAGTTCCCTTTTTTTCGCTTTCCTCAGTTAAGGATTCGTCTTTTTCGCTTTTTTAATTCGAATCGCCTGGTTGGTCTACGCTAGTAATTATTCAAGAACAGACATATTGGCCTATGATCCCAACTTGCTGTACTACAGAGCTGATCATAAAAAGCGGACCACCTAAATATCCCTAAATTCAATCGTTTCTCATGGTTTCCAATCAGGAATCAGGTCACACAATAGCGTGCCATGCATCATTCAAGATCTTGCATTCTCAGCCTTAAAATAAGTTATGATGTACTTGTATCCGTTAGTGTATTGGTGAGCAGTGCTTAAAAAATGAAAATCGCTCAATTTAAAAATTGTAATTTTTCAATAAGAAAACATGTAAGTATGAGAGTGAATCAGGCACGGGGAGAACGAGCATTTTCTGAGCTCTCTTAATAGATTGCTCATGAACATTGGTGAAATAGGAAAAAATTGTGATATCGCGAAGTAATCCGAAGGACGTCGTACGCTGCTCCACCGGCGTTCGCTAAATACAAGGGTGGGAGAAGTTACCAACGCGACACGTGGAAATGACGGCGAACAACCTGATAGCGTGTCTAGAGGTCAGCAGGTAAAAAAATGAGTTTGTAAAACATGAGTCACCTGGCCACGTACGAATCTGGAGGGAGAGAAAAAATGGTCCGGAGGACAATCTGTGATTTGGAACTTGTAACATTGGAAGCATGTTCAGGAGATCAGGAGAAATTGTGGATGCCATGTTAAGAAGGAAAGTGGAAATATGTTGTGTTCAGGAGACGAGGTGAAAAGGTGGCAGTGCCCGATGGTTCGTCCATATTGGATCCAGATACAAGTTTTATTGGCGAAGTTGCCCTGCTACAGTTAGCTGTGTGGGAGTTTTGATTAGTGAAAGACTGGCAGAGCATGTAGCTGCTGTTGTACGTTTCAGTGAACGTCTAATGTTGCTCAAGTTGCAGTAAACAATCAAGTTGTGCATGCTATTTCTGCGTATGAGCGGCAGACCTAATGTGGAAAAGTCAGCTTTCTGGCAGAGACTTACGGATGTGACGAATGACATCCCAGATACGGAAAGGATTCTGCTAGGAGGTGATTTGAATGGACATGTGGGGAGGCATGCTGACGGCTGCATCGAAGTTCATGGAGGTTTCGGCTTTGGTAACAAAAATGATGGAGGAGACAGCATCCTGCATTTCGGCCTTGCAACTTCTATGATTATTTGCAACACCTGTTTCAGGAAGCAAGAAAGTCACTTGGCCACGCACGAATCTGGGCGGAGAACATCTCAAATTGATTACATTATGGTGAGGAGAAATGACAGACATCTCGTGAAGAACACAAAAGTAATCGCTGGAGAAGAATGCGTCTCGCAACAACGCATGGTAACAGCAGACCTATCTTTGAAGAAAGGGAAACGTGTTCGGAAGAAGTTTATTCCGAAATTGTGAGTGTGGAGGCTCAAAGAAGACGACTTACTAACTAGTTTTAAAGAGAGTATTAGCGTTAATGCCCATAAAGGAGAATCAGCTAAACAATCTATTATCGAAGACTCAAGCTCCTGGAACACGCAATGAAAGTTCATGAGAGAGTCTTCGAAAAGAGAATTCGTTCCCGAGTGCCAAGGTAGGATATGCAGTTTGATTTAATGCCGGGAAGGGGGACCATTGACCCTATTTTCATTGTCCGCCAACTGCATGAGAAATGCCTTCAGAAAGAGAGGCCACTCTACTTTGCTTTCATAGACCTGGAGAAGGCATTTGATAGGATCCCGCGTGGCGTTGTGAAGTTGTGCCTTCGATTTGCTGGTGTAGACGCAGGGAATTATAGATTATATCTTT
This sequence comes from Prostheceraeus crozeri, assembly GCA_907163375.1. Lineage (NCBI taxonomy): Eukaryota > Metazoa > Platyhelminthes > Polycladida > Euryleptidae > Prostheceraeus > Prostheceraeus crozeri. The sequence continues at coordinate 114,881 of CAJQUW010003423.1, forward strand.
TGTTACGGGAAGAACAACAACGTCGCACTACTGACATAATGAGGGTTACTTTCATTAGTAGTTTAGAACACTACCACTCATGTTACCTAAGTCAAGATACTAAATCGCTATGTACAACTATTAATTGCATATCATAACTCATGTATATACGCACATCCCCATCTTTATACACTATATAAATAATTAAAGCAATGAAATTCTCAATGACCTAATTTTCCTGGGCTTATAGCCACTGCGACAATTAGGAACGCAGCACAAAAACACCATCGGTTGAACGTTGTCTTTAAAATATATGTTACACGGTAATGCACGTTATGGCGAGCGAAGTTGAGAATCGGACAGTCTGATAGTCAGCAAGACGAAGCAATGTCACAGCTAACACATTTACACATAAGTAATGAAAGGTGTGAGTCACGTTATCGCATGCATTGGAACTTCGAAGGGACAGCTTCTCGCTCTATCTTTGTCATGTAAGCAGTCACTGCAGCGCGAGATGTTAACCCTCTCCCTGTCAAGGCAGATTTCGCAAAATCGTGCGTTGTTCTTCCCGATACACTATCTATAATTCCCTGTGTAGACGAATGGTTGATGCAAGCGACAGTGATGCACGTCGTGTCATTGGCGGGTGCATCGCAAGTGCAGTGGTGAGAAAGGTCGTCTTGAAGCATCACAAGCCTCTTTTTTGTGCTAAAAGTACTGGGGAACAGTACAACACCTCACAACAGATGTGTTAGACAGCGTTGTTATAGATGGCGACGAGCATGAAGCCGTGGAACGCTTCTGTTACCTGAATGATGTGCTTGACGCTGGAGGAGGATGCGAAGCTGCTGTCGCCGCTAGAATACGCGCATGTTGGAGAACATTTCACGAACTGTCAGCTGTCTTCGCATCAAGAGTGTCCATATAGACCATGAAAGGAAAGATTTTCAAAGATTGCATCCAAAGTTGCATGTCGCACGCAAGCGAAACATGGGCACTGAAAGCAGAAAGTGAAAGAACGCTGGATACGGCTGAGATGTTCACGGTGCGTCGAATGTGTGGAGTGTCATTCAGGGAACGTTAATCAAACGCGTAATTGAGAGCGCGCTTAGACTTAGAGCCTATAAGCAAAATCATCCGCAGAAATCGTTGAAGATGACTTGTACACGTGTACCGAAAGAAGGAAGAAGACTGGGCAAAGACAGTTTGGGAGTGACAGGACAGGGGACCAAGAAGACCTGGGACGAAGCGGTGGCATCTGATTGCCGTTTGCTTAACGTACCAGCTGAAGCAGCCCTTGACCGTCAGACTTGGAGGAGATCCATGAGGAGAAGCAGTCTGACCCAATGACATTGGAACAAACGGACTCAAAACGCGGAAGTAAGTTTTCACAAAATCATGACTCTATTGGCTGAAAATGCTACATTCTTACTTTTTCATCAAAAATGTTCATGCTTTTTGGCATCTTCAGACTCCTTGCGATGTAAGAAATTAGAAAATATAAATTCTATTCAAATAATTTCAATAGTTCTTTTTCAAGCTTCTTCCATAGAGTAGATATATCGGGTAGAGTAGCAACTCAGCATTTATTAAATCCCCAATGTGTAAACATCTTCGATTTCATTACTAAAAGCTCAGCCTTGTTATAATAAGATTATTTTCTCAAGCGTGATCATATCCTGTGGTCTCCGTGGCACAGTGGTTAAGTGCTTGGCCTAGCGATCTTTCGGTCCAGAGGTCGAGCCCTGAAAGTGTCATCGGAAGTCATCAGGAAGGGCATTCCGCCTTAAGTACCACAACGCTCCAGATCAAAGTCAGACAATGTCAGGACCGTCGAAGCCCCCAGTATAGGGGAGTAATGACTTTAATTCACTGATAGAACAAGGCATCATGATCATAGAAACTGATCATAATTAACTTTAAAAGATGTAAATGAGTCCACATTACTAATTCAGATTCAAGAAATGACGCCAATTATGAATCATAAAATCAGGCCTTTGAAAATTGAATTAAAAACTTGACATGTACATCAGCCAAAAAGCCCTTATAAGATCTCAACTTTTCCTTGAAGACTTGCAGGTACTTGCATTATAATGCAGGTCATGAAATATCCTATATCTTCAGCTTAATTTCCGCTTAATCAAGGTGCTTGTTAGCAAATATTCATTACTTTTGATATCCAACTTGTTTCATTAAAAATGCCTTCATGTCCGTAGTATATAAATTTGCAAAAATTTAGCTTTTTAAAAACCAACCAAATAATTTTCTGGACCACAGGAACGTAAACTCCATAAAAACTGAATCTTTTCACGTGAAAATTTTCTCTGTATGCAGACCCTTTTTTGAGTCGACAGTCGACACTGTACCTGTGCTTACTCTATGACTTCCTCAACTTTTATTCTCATAACCGCTAAAGGTATGTTATCTTAGTGAATTTTCGGTAACCTTTACATACGTGGGATGATGGTCACGTGCCTCTTGGCTTAAAACTGCGATCTAATCAATGTCGCCAAGGCAATCACCAATATTACACTTATTAAGATAACTATAACTGAACTAATTTGCATCTCAAATTTTTAATGTCTTTTTACTGATGTTCCGCTTAATGAAGATGTTGAATTAATTGGTATCATTCTGGATAAATTTGATGTAAGTTTACCTGTATATATTATTTTTTCTGTTGTTGGAAGGTGAAAGAGATGGTTGATTTCAAATATTTACTTCACCCCCCCCCCCTCCAACAACGAAAATATTGTGATGATAAGTGAAGGCCCCTTTCGAGTTTCGACATGAAAAGTTTAGATACTACTATGTACCTATAATGTCCAGTTACCTTCTGCCATCAAATTTGTATTGTAACGTCTGTGTTTACCTTCTTCCACTATTAATCACTCTGACGATAATGCCTAAATTTTAGTTTGCGGACACTATTGATTCAGAAAGTTACGGCTGCAGTTCCAAATTTGGACTCCGCATATCTACTCAGATTCTTAAGTTAACCAAATATCACATATCCATCCCATAATTGAAACTTACAGAAAGATCAAATTCGGATCAATTTCGGATTTCTTGCGATCACACAATACTTTACATTAAAAAAAATAATTCGATAATTTATGACATATAAATAATATATATAGTATAAATATTATATAATAACACATAAATTAATTCGATTTCACCAACTATTTGCTTGATTCTCATGGACAGCGCATGGGTTTTATGTAGAGAAGCGTAATGCGGTGTATGTAGGCCTTGATATCATGTAGCTTGGATGCTATAGATTGCAATTCTATCTTATCTACAAAAAAAAATGTTCACAATGCATGACGTAATTTATCTTTGCAGAACTTGATGAAAATCCTCTACGCAGATCCAGAGCTAATTAACTTGCGCGATAAAGAATACAATCCTGGTAAGTGTAAGCTGTAAAATAATTTGATGTTTGACTTTAGCTGGTCTGTGATCAATTCATGTCTAATGGATAAATGAATCTGCGGAAATTTCATCCATAAATATATAACGTCAAGACCTTTGCCGCATATTTGATTCTATGTATAGTAGTCGTGCATTTTTTACATCCATGCTGATTGAGTATTCAGAACCAGGGTGCCGCCGACCACAAGGGTCTCGTAGGGGTGCCGCTCCGCTATAATATTGTATGACATGTAGAAATATGAATCTTCTGTCCAATATGATTGAGAAATCTTGGTATATGCATTGCGGTGTGTCAAAAAACCGAAGTTTGGAAAAGTTCAGGTGCTCAGCGTCCAAATGGTGGGTGGCATTTGGTGTAAAACCAATATTCATGAAATTTTGAGCCGATTGGACAACGCTTTGGGGTCGCGCAAAGAGGTCAAAGTGAGGTCAGTTTGTCGTGTTTTGTCATTTTTGGGCTAAAAATAGCCTCTGACGTCATTATGTGACCTCGAATGACCTTTTTGACCACTTGACGTGATAGATAGGGGTCACATTTATATTTGCTGTTAATGCATTATATGGCTCTGAAATGCTTTGTTTAATCGAAAATCGGCATTTTATGATCAAAATTTAAGCAATGTCACGTGACCACTGTAGGACATGATGTTCTACCACTAAATGTCATTTTACAGCGAAACTAAGCATTTTAGAGCCATATAATGTGTTACCAACAAATACAAATATGACCCCTATCCATCATGTCTAGTGGTCAAAAAGATCATTCTAGGTCATATAGTGACGTCAGAGGCTATTTTTAGCTCAAAATGACACAAACAAAATATAACACGACAAACTGACCTGTTTGCGCTATTCCTTGAGCGTTGTCCAATCGGCTTAAAATTTCATATATATTAGTTTTGCACCAAAATGTCACCATTTGGACGCTGAGCACTTGAACCTCTCCAAATTTGTTTTTTTGACACACCCTGATGCCCATGTTCTAAATAAACAAGTAATTTGCATAAATCATCACTTTGAAAATCTTTCTTTTATTTCGGCTAGTAATTTATCGACAAACTGCATCTATGTAGAGACAGGTAGCTGCTTTTATCTATGTTTTTGTCGTAACTAGTGATGATAGTGGCTACAAACATCTGAAACTAATACAGGGGACGTACTGTTGTTGCGATAAACGCTGTGCAGTTGTGCAACAGTCACACACGTGGGTAAATTTCTGAAGCATGCAGTAAATCAATCATGTTTGTGTTATTTTTGATAATACAGAATCGGTAGTATTTATTTAAACAGGTACTCTATGCAACTATGTCTCGGATGCGATTGTTTTCGAAAAAAAGTGAAAAGCATCTCCACACATTATTGAACATGTGAAGTCATGTCGTAATGTGGACCGGTTGAGTTTTGAGCACAGAGATAAATTGCTTTCTCTGCGTTGTGTTGTCTAGAGATGACATTTTTAATACTGATGGTCACGCCAAGAACTAGTACCGAGGGGCAGAAAGATCAATTTTCCATTGAACGTAATGCAAATTCAAGCCTGAATTCTGACAAACTAAATCAATGACACCACATTGAACGTACACAGTCAGTAAATTTAGATTGTGAGGAGTCGAACGATGTGAATAATATTTCCATTTGATGAATTTATCACAGAGAAACATTGAGTCAAAGATAGATACTGTTCACTTGGCAGATGTTCAGTCTTCAATGTGACAACGACTACTCGTGTGTTCCTTAATACTACTTTCTTTGCGCATTGCGTGCGCTTGGTCGATCACGTAAGCCAAGACGGCTTTTTCCACATCTCTTCACCATTGCATGCAATAGCAGAGATAGAATCGCGTCACCTCTTGAGTAACAGCGACAGACAAATCCGTTTCTGTAGTTTTGAGATATAATAATTTGACTCTATGGTCAATGAAACGATAATGAAAATATCTCTAAATTATCTTTGTTTGTGCGACGTAGGAAAAATTGAGAGGAGAATCCCATGCACAAAACACTGATCACTGGACAGGTATCAAATTCGTCGTAGATGCTAAGGATGTTTAAGAATGCCAATTAAGAAAGCGAATAATTACGACTGCAAAAGGCAACAGGCCTCGCTGCAGAAGGAATTTAACGAAGCAAGCAACGGAAGGGAACAGCGACAATAATAGGTTTCAAAAAAAGCGACAGTCCAGTTTCTAAAGGGGCGTTTACATGTGACACTTTATTGCTGCCACCTGCAATCAGATGGCAGAGGCCGTTTACACTTGACACTAAAAAGTCGCTGACACTCGAGGAAAAATTGCTACTGACACTTTATCGATCTATGATGAGTCAGAAAATTGCTTGAGATTGCAGGAGCGCTTACACTTGACACTTTTAGTCGACACTTATTCTTCACGATGTCATCGAGAAAGCGAACAGCCGCAGTAGTTACTGCATACATCTTGACGAAGAAAACAAAGTGTAAACGGCGAATATGATTGTACTGGCTTCTTGTGTACTGCACAACTATCTTATGACGAAGAAAGAATCGGCGAAGAGGTATGCTCCAAAAGATTCATTTGACACAGAGAACTTTGAAAATGGTTCAATTAAAGACGGTTCTTGGTGCATGATGGTTCTTGATGCATGATGTTTGCCTGAAGCAAACATGCTGCCAATTGAAAGAAGCTGCAACAACAATATTGCGGATTCTGCAAAAACAACACAAGAGGAATTTCGAGATTTCTTCATGACACCCGATGGTGAAGTTTCGTGGCAGTATAAATTTATCTGACATGAATTTTAACTTTGACAAGAAAGCTATTCATTTCATGCTTCATTACTCGCACAAAGAAAACAGCTGTGCTATCTAATTTGTTTTCTATTGATTTTTATTAACAATTGTCTCTCAGCATCATCTATATACATTATTTTGAAAATATGGAGAACCCAATTATGATTCTTTGAAAACTAGTACGTATCTAAAACGTTCTTTGAAATTATAGAACGTTTTTGGAAGAAAAGAAAGGTAGGATTGACAATAAGTCTTTTCTCTTAGATGGATACAATGACGGCTATAAAATCTATATTATATAAAGCAACATTATCATCAATTCTCCAACTGACTGTCCATAATAATGTGCAATATACATGTACATTTCTTCCCTGTATTGAAAGAAGCGATCGAGTCATGGGATACCGTCACTATTTGATTAAAAGCTTTCTTGGATTTCTTGTTGTAAGATATTTATTGATTTCATTCTCATTCATCGTTGAACCAGCGATCATCGTTTCACAAGATGTTTTGCTGAATCTGTCGATGTCAACATGGCAACCAATCAATCAGTGATTCATTTTACTCGAGAAAGATGAGTCCCACCTGCTGATGCTTTTATCTATTGACCGATTGTTAAGCGGTCTAGCACCGATACACGACTGCAAAGTCGACGATTAAATTCCCACGCATGTCTGTGGTGAGGAATTTCAGGTCAAACAATGCTTAATACTCCCACAAGCAGGTGGAGTTTCTTGTATAATGACAGTCAGGAAAATCAATTCTGTCCTAGCTAAATGAAGCTGAAATTGATGTTAACTGTATGCACAATAGTGCGCAGTAGCAAAAGCAGAAAATATGTATGTATGAACTATGCATATTAGCACATCATTAGTAATTTAATGACAGGTGATAATGAAAAAAGCAAGAACAAATCCAGCCTCGAAGAAGTCAGGTTTCTGTGTTCCGATCACGGTCGTGTCACGTGTGAGTGTCGGTAAAAGTGTCAGCTAAAAGTTACGCCTCGTTCAACTGCAGTGACTCTTGTGGCAGCCACTTTTCAGAAAGTGTCAGGAGCCGTTTACACGTGCAATATTTTCAGTGACACTCGGTTGCAGCAACTTTTAAAAATGTCAGCAATCTAGTGTCAGAAGCGTTTACACGTGCAATTTAGGTGTCAGCAATAAAGTTTCATGTGTAAACGCACCTTAAGAGCGAGAGAAACTCCAGTTTCTCTAGTCCAGCATGAGATCTTAATTGGTATTGCATTTCGTGAAATTTAGCGACAAATGATCTCAAAAATGCTCAATTTCCATGAAAATATCCACTATTTCAACTGTTGATAACAACTTCGATGACTTAATTTAACCAAGCAAAAGATTAATTAGGCAACTAAACCCTACACTATCATGAAAATAGAAACTTTTCAAAAAAGGTCAGTGACTATTAAATGTCGCAAGCTTGAAAACTAAGACTTCACAACTGCCGATTTTATGAAAGGCAATGCCGTCCATGAAAGGTAGCCAGGATCAGCACCGCAGAAACAAAGACGAGAAATATTATTGATTAATTACAAAAATCCATGGACGATCAAGATTCAATGTTTTCAAATTCTTTAGTATTCATATAAAGTGATCGCCATAGTATTTTGAATTCAGATTTCCTCAATTTTCATTTTTTTAGCGGGAACTACTGATAAGACGGATACATCTTACGAAATGAAACAAGGGGTTCGTGTTGTTAAAATCAGCCCAGATGGCATGCATCTGGCATCAGGAGATCGTGAAGGTAATATCAGGTAAGCTGATTAGTAAAGCAATACTTCCCAGTGGTTTGTCATTTCTATTTATAATAACGATTGCGTGTCAATTTGCGAAATAATGAATTAATGAACGCCTTATACTACCTCAACCTTTTTACGTGAATCTCCCGCCAAATCCACATTCTTTCATGATAGCCAAGGCATTGGCACAACATCACGAGATTGATGTGAATATATCCAAGGATGCCAGTTTGCATGAGGTCAGAGCTCGTGGAAGTGTGCGCGATACAGATGGGCCTGCAGGTTTCTTGACGCATTATATGATTTTATGGTTGCAATACTTGTAAATGTTGCATGTCGCACCAGCGCAGAATTTAAGGAAAATTTATAGATTTGGTCAACATTTTCTGATGCATTGAGACACTATATAGGCACTAGGATGGCTCAGAAGGTTAAGGTCCACACTTCAGTGCGGAGGTGCAAAAATACCTTGTTTCGAGCGTGTCCGCCTCAGGAGATGCCATCGCTCTCATTTGAGGTTACTAATTAAAGACCATATCCCCCTTATGCAGATTGCATGAATGCAAGGCAACCATTTTGTCATCTCGAGGCATTTCACCGATTTCTTCAAGGGAGGCTATATAGGAAAATGTAGCACTGAACAATATGGCATTTACAAATTGAACATGTCAAAAGAAAGAGGACTTTCTTTATTTTGACGTGTTCTGTATTTGATGTGCCATGCTGTTCTGTTACATTTTCTTCTGTAGCCTCTCTTGAAGTAATCGGTGAAAGGCTTCAAGATGAGAAAATGGCTGCTTTGCTTTCAATTCATGACAAATATTACAATGGCCGGATGCTGTGTCAACATGGCATAAAATCAAATCACAGCACAATACTAGCGGCAAGAGAAAAAACAGAGGCAGAAATAAGTCAATGGCAGGTGAACATCGAAGTGTGCCAGTTTGCATAGCCAAGACCGACCTGACTGAGAGCACAACACGAAAAGCGGAGCCGACGAAGTCCCAACAAGAAAAGAAAACGACTAAGGATAGACAAGTGAACACTCAAAAGATTGAAAAAAAGCTAGTCTAATAAAAGCAAGAAGAAGATAAGGGATTAGTTCCCGTGAAAGAAAAGTTCAGCAGCTCTAACGGAGCCAATCAACGCATCTACACAGTAGTCACTAAACACAAAATCAGGTACATGCATAAAACTTAACTAGCTTGAGATGAATCCAAAAACAGTTCTAATCGAGATGACCAGGTTAGATCCCAGTGTGTCATCAAGCGATGTTACTCCCGATGGATACATATTTCATCGGATGGATAAAGCACCTTGTCAAGGTCTTGGAGTTTATGCCAAGACAAGCCTTCCCTTGAGAAGTCTTCGTAGCTCAGAGGATCCTAGGCATGAGTATCTTGCCTTCATTGCGCCGTTACAGAAACCCGCTCTTCTTTTATTTTTCCTATACCGCTCTCCATCAACCAATGTGGACATTTTCAATGTTCTTTCTGATAAGATCGAGTCTCTTCTACAAGATTACCCAGCGCTGAGGTTGCCGTTTTTTTGGTGACTTCAACGTGCACAATGTCATTGTCTTGTGCACTCACGCACCACTGATCCCTCTGGTCCGGCAGCCGAGAATTTTGCAGTCTCTCACAGCCTTAGTCAAATTGTGTTGATAAAGTCTGGTGGCATCAAGGACTCCTTAGAAAGCTGAAGTCCTATGGAGTTGCTGATCAGCTCCACAAACTTCTTGCTTCTTTCCTTAGTGACCGACAAATATCTGTCGTCTTAGATGGCCAAAAGTCTTCCTCCAAGCTTGTCAGTGCAGGAGTTCCTCTAGGGTCAATTTTGGCACCCACTCTTCTTCTGTATATCAACGACAGTATTATCAGCGGTATATATCAACGTGAGTAAATTGGTGATGTATGCAGATGACACGACATTTTACATTTCCAATAAGCGACTTGCTAAGAGCACTCAGCAACGTCAGCAGTTATGCGACGTTCTTAATGAAGACTTAGGCAAGGTCTCAGAATGGGGCGCCAAATAGCTTGTTTCTTTCAATCCTTCAAAAACTCAGAGTATTCTGCACTCATGACTTAAAGGAGATGATGATGATGATCATAGCATTAAGATGTCAGATAATAGGATCAGAGAACAAGATTCCATCTCCTTCCTTGGATTGGTGGTTACGAAAGGCTTGTCATGGAAACCGTACATCCAATCCATTAGCAAGCAGGCAGCTCAACGCATTGGCAGTGTCTATCGTGCCAGCAACTATCTTCCACCACAAACTGCCAGCTATCTTTACAAGTCCACTGTTCGTCCTCTGATGGAGTATTGTTGTCATCTCTGGGCCTGCGCCTCACAAACGCATCTTAACCTCCTTGAACGGGTTGAGAAACGCGTCAAACATCTTATGGGTGAAAAACTTGCTAACAAGTTGCACACTTTAACTGTTACTTCACTCAGTCTCTTCTACAGATACTATTTCCGTAGAAGCAGCTCTGCAGTAAATGAGTACCCTAACCTAAGATCTTCTCCAGAAGCACATGCTATCATGTGAGCTTAGAACTCGCACGCACTGTGAGTCGCTCGAAAAACTTTTGTTTGCACGGCATAGCTTTGGAATCAGCTTCCCCAGACCACTTTCCCTGACCAATACAATCTCAATGCTTTCAAGAGGCGTGTGAATAGGTTTGTGATGGGTACAGCTGAATCAGATTAGAAGATCTGTTTTTTCCTTTTATTCATTTAAAATAATACAACTTGTTGCTCATTCATTGAACAACCCCTAGCTTCGTTCATGGCCTATAGCTGTTCTAGGGTTGAAAATTCTGTAAAAATGACAAGCGGAACTTGGATAACTTTCTAACAGGTATAACAGGTGGTAGTGGGAGGCGCAGGATATCAAACATCTTATTAAAAGGTGAATTCATTTTCATTGCATTAAAACTTTACGACAGATTCTACAAGGGGATCATGGAAATATTGCTCACACCTATTGTTTATGTAAGTTTGAGCAAATAATCATCAGATGTTCTGAATTCTTTGACCCCCTCAACCCCGAAAGCCGCAGACGAATTTTGATCGTCTCAAATCTGGACATTGCAAGTGATTATACGGATATAAATAATAGACGAAACTATTGTCTTGGTGAGCGCAACGATGCGGTGCGCGCTGGTGAACTATTGTATTGTTGTGATAGTTAACATTGCTGCCACGCGCGATTTCAATGCGCCATTCGTTCGGTCGGTACGGTGATACTACAGGCGATAGAAATGCGGATATGAGACTCCTTTGCAAACTAATCTTCTCCCTAGCCAGTGCACTGAACCGGCGATCGGCAACACAATCATGTCGGTTAACGCTGGCGTCGTGTGTGTTTGGACACCTATACGTAATATGAGCACTGTTCTCAACCGTGGCATGGCAGTGCCGACAGTTGATGTCAGAGCAGCAATCCATATGATGGGCGACAATTGGTGAGAATGGCATTGAAACGTACATGGACCGACTGTAAAAAGACTCTCGGAAAAACTTAAGAAGGGCGTTATAAAATCAATCTATGCCACAGCCATTTAATATTTTGGACTTAACCTCCACATATTGGACCTTGACTGGCTTTCGGTCGACGAGGTGGATAGAAAATTGCTAGAGATTGTTAATCTCTTGAATCGAGATTCGAGAACGTCTGAGCAGAGGAATCCATGAAGCAAGTGACGGAAGACATGACAGACTGGTGTGAATTCTTTCTATGGTGATATCATGAGGAAACCTAAGCTACCTCCTCACCCTCTAGCGTAATTGAAAGTTATTGGATTTCAGGCACGCTTTGTATATAGCCTCGAAAATCGGACTATGTATCAATCGAAGAATGAGGAATTCGCGAATCAACAATTGTTTCGAAATTTTGAGCAAAGATTTATTCAGATTTGCGTCCAAACGTCTGAAGGAATCGGCAACATCCTAATATTCCATTAGCATTGAATACCATGGCCAGATAGTGGAAGGATCCATCAGGACGAATAGATCTGATTGAACCAAAATATCTTCTAAGAGATTCTGATTCCAAACGATTTCTTGACGTCGAAATGATGAAAGATTTGGTCAGGTTGAGACTAAGTTCGGCTTTAGCAGGCTCTAAATAACTAGCCTCAAGCTAGCACACCAGTCGATCTTTCATCTTGTCCATAAGAAATGTATCATCTGTTTTAGTCAAATAATGAACGAGCTCACCGATCAACACAATACGCAACTCTAGCAAGGAATTGGATGTCATCTGTATAAACAGGTTGAAAAGTAGAGCTGACAGGGTTCACTCTGACGGACACCCCTAGTTCTTTGAAGTTGTCTCGCACACACAAGTTCAGACTAGTCATAGAACTGCTTAAGATAACTGACGAGAGTGAATCCCCATTGACAGCTGCCCAAATGAAGGTATTGAAGGAGACATTTTGAGTGTCCAAACAAACGCCGACTCGACTTGTGTGCAATAGAGAAGAAGCCTCCAGAATTCCGTCCCCAGCTTCAAAGGCAAATTAGAAGAATTCCAACTAGGTGAGTTGTGGTTTTATGAAAAGTCCTCCCCACCCCTAGCTTGCAAGTATGGTTTCGTGCCTTTGGTGGGGAGGGTTGAATAGAAAAAAGCTTTTTTTACTAAATACAGAAAATTCTATGTGTAATAGTGTCAATTAGTAGTTGAAAAGTGAGAATCTCTCAACCAACGAAGAGGAAATTCCTGTGTAATTCCGAGTAGATTCGGAGTATAATCAGTGATATATATGATCAATAATCATATGAAAATTCACCCCATGTAATTCTCAGGCAAATGAAATGTGTAAAAATTCTATTCGCAACATATAATTGATTTTATATTTTTTCTTTTATATAATTTATTTAGTTTTTTTCTCAAGGTAGCGATATTTTATGCTTTGTTCCAAAAATGTTCTCGAAGCATTCATGAATGGATTGTGCGAGTATATAGTTCGATGCCAATCTTAATGTCTCTATTGTTTGTTTACTCAATATTCAAATTGCCTAGTGGCTACGCGACCTATCCATATATTTGATTATTAACAATATTAATACCTTAGCTTGAAGAAATCAAAATCAGTGACAAGAGGTGACAATAGCTGAGCATGCAAGCTTCGTTCAAATCAAATGCATTTTTGGGTGCATAATTAGCGAAATAAGATCTGGCAAATTATTGATGATTGCCGAATAAATTGTAAAAGAGTTGCGTCGCCTGTTTGTATTTGAGAATGGCACAGACACTTCCCCCTGATGAAGGGGCGGAACAATTGAATGTAGGGGATGATCAACGAAACAGGCAAACACGAGAAGATTCTTAATGGAGGTTGATCGTTTTTCGTAAAAAGCTTTAATTCTTATTGAGCAATCACATGGTCTTACATATGAGCAGATAATGCGTCGGGCTGGTCGAAAAAATCTTTTAACTATCCGCTGACACTTTACACTGAGCTTGCCAAAGAGTGGAGTGAAATACTGTAGAACACTTTCAATCATCGACTCGAAGATGATCCAAAGCTCGTCATGAGTGAGAAGCGGTTTGGGTATATGGAGGAAGTAAAGTCTCCGTGAGCATCGCGATCCTACATCATGGAACTGTCTGTCCCGACAGAATATCCAAAGGCGAATTGGAAGCTATTGTCGTGCTTCTTTTCTTAACTGCAATCGAGAAAGATTTGGAGTTTTTCAGTCGAAGATCATTGGAAAGGCCCCAATTATTGATATTGTCGAGTTCATCGTCGAGAATCTGAGAAATTTGGTGTGTCGTCCAAGTCTTTTCGACTGCGATTACTTCACAGAGGTCATCTGCATGCTGCATAACAAATGTTGCTTGATTCAGAGGATTAAGATCATAATAATACACGGAGAACAAAAATGGTCCGATGAGAGAACCCTGTGGAATTTCACTGGTTACACAAACCGGAAAACTTAGTACTGACTTTAATCTAACTTGTTGATTTCTGCCATGAAAGCAACTGTAGAGCCATTCGATGAAGCCGTTCGGTAGACCGAGTGTCTTAAACCTTTTCAAAAAATGCTTGTAGGCAAATTGAGAACTTAGTGAATGTTGAATTAGGGCTATCTTGACAGAATTTAGCTGCGATTTTGTGCAATTTATTGGGAATTCCATCGGATCCTGTAGACTTAGCAATTGATAAAGCTATAAGTGCAGTCAAGATTTCGTGGACTTCCGCAAGAGGATGCCACTCACTATCCGATTCTACAGGACATGGGAAATCAGCCCTTTGTCGGAAACTGTTGGCAAACATTTCATGGATAGCATTTGCAGCGTCCGAAATATTATCGTAATCAGCAATGAGAGAATCAAGGAGATTTCGAGTGGATTTTCCTGTAATATCCTTCACAATCGACCAAATATTGCGATCACTACGCTTTAGATTATCATACCATGATGACCTTTTGCAATCGGTTATCTTTTCTCTGATCTTTATTTTTTAAGCGGTTGTATTCAGAAAAATCTCGAACTCATAGGCATTACAACGTTTCGTGATCAAACTTTTGAGGTATGGTGTCATCCAAGGTTTATCCTTGTGACTCATGCGGACAACTTCTCGAGGAATAAATGATAGGCAGAATTTCCACTTATCGTAGAAAATTTTTACCTTAGTGTCAATGTCGTGCTCGTTAAATACTGTTCAGAAATCCATCTGTTTGAGTTGTTCGACGAATGCACTTAGATGCTGAGACCTGTAGTCAGAAACCACGTATTAGGACTCATACATGTTTGTTGATGTGTTTACGAATGCGCGAAGTGTCAACAGGCTAAAATTATTGAAATTCAGTCGATAGAAATATTGCATAAAATTGCCAATTTTTTAAATTGATTTTACGTAAACCGCTCATTCATTTTCTTGATTTCGTTCATTCCCATTCGTCGTTTGAATGCAATGATAGATATGTCATTCATTCTACCAATCTGATATGATTGAGTAGACCATTTTCATTTCAAATAAGAAGAAAAATACACTGTCGCGCATATCACTCATCTTCAATCATTAATCATATTTGAGTGTGTAAACAACGTATGATGGTCATCATAAGATTTATGAGTTACCTGTTGTTTCAGAATTCATTGTTTGGAATCATTCGAAGAACTGAAAGTTATCGAGGCTCATGAGGCGGAGATTCTATCACTAGATTATTTTCAGTCCAATACCGGTGAGTATTTATGGGAATGAACATTATGCCATTTGTGTGGAACATCTTCAATAAAGCCTAAACAAAGAGATTTTCCTATCTGAAGATGCGCACGGCTTGGGAAAGTTTGTAAAAAACCAAAAATTCAAATTAGAGACGGGCGAAAAAAGGTCAGATGAAAGTTAAGCCATACGCCACCTTTCACTCGTTCTTGGTGCAGTTTCAGGATTTCACTCTCTTTGTCCAAATAACTTCCTTGACTTTCCTTCGACTCACCGTGGCTCTCAGTCTAGTGAACACCTTCATGTGTTCCAGGTCAATCATGTGGCCCCTCGAAGGCATGCCTTGCTATTGCATACGAGGCCTTTCATCCGCTGCATGTGGCGATCGTCAGGCGAATGACAAAATTCATGCCACTTGTCTTAGCCTGCCTTAAACTTCACGATTTTTTCTTAGTACTTAGTTTTCAATTCAGCATTATGATCATTTTCCCAAACCGTATCTCTTAAAGTGCTGCTGTAAAACGAAAAATTTTCGCGATTTCATGGGTCGTTCACCATTTGCGCACAAAACAACGCTGACAAAACTTCTCATACGCCGTATGTAAATTATGTGGTGTATTTTGATTATTAGATATTTCTAATCAAAATAATATATGGAATCTGGACTGACAGAGCTCTGACTTTGTTCAACTTGCAGCAACCTCCCTTCCCAACAAGTCCCTTTACAATATCCATGGCGAAAATTCTGTTGCAAAGTTTGTTGTAGCGACGTAAATGAATCGCTTTTACTCCAATCTACACATTGCATGCATGACTTTTGTCATTCACCTGACGATCGCCACATGCAGCGGATGAAGGGCCTCGTATACAATAGCAAGGCATGCCTTCGAGGGGCCACATGATTGACCTGGAACACATGAAGGTGTTCACTAGACTGAGAGCCACGGTGAGTCGAAGGAAAGTCAAGGAAGTTATTTGGACAAAGAGAGTGAAATCCTGAAAATGGGCCTAGCAATGTTTGCGTGAAAGGTGACGTATAACTGACTTGTTTTAATCTGTCTTTAATTTCACGGTTTTTTTCTTGCTGCTTAATTTTCATTTCAGCATTGTGATCATTTTCCTAATCCTTGTCTCGTAAGATGTATGACTTTTGTCATTCTCCTAACCAGTGTTTTTGAGCGAGCGAGCGAGCAGCATTTTTTCAAGTTTTCGAAGAGCGGATGAGCGAGCGAAAAAAATATTCTGTTAGCGTAAATTGAGCGAGCCATTTTTAGAAAAAAACAAAATATAAAAAGATCAAATAATCAAAAAAGTGAAATTATTGAAAAGTCTTTCTAGTACATGCATGTATATAACTTAAATGATGAACAACAAAAGATCCGAACTTTCTCTCTCTTCTGTGGTTGTCACACTCTTGATAATATGTATTAAATGCCTGTCTGGATTCTACGTATGGATATGAACTTAGCAAGAAGAAGTCTTTGTGATCTACTCAACATCTGATCATCGATACCTTATTTACACATATCTCTGCCTCTCAATCGTCGCTTCGCCCCATAGATGTACTAATGGTCATCGCAATAACACAAAGTCCACAGAAATAAATATTTTGTTTATCTGCTTCGGTTTGCTAGGAGTGTGATGAATGCGAAATTAACGGAACATCGAGGAACCTATTAAGTGGGCAAAAAGGAATTCCTTATAACTTAGAGAGATAGGAAAAAATCGTGCATCGCTTGCGGATTAATGCGAGTTCCAGCAAAGTGCTTCGATTGCCAAAATTCCTTCAGATTCGAAGAATTCAGATCATTGCGTACAAGTTTTCTCCATAATGTTGGCCCTTCCGATCATTATTAAAAAAAGTAGCAGGCGTACGAAAATTAGTTCACTTGATGATTGTCATGCAAGGTAATTAAAACTCCCCTTTTCAGTTTAGGCCAATATAATCAAGTTAAAGTTAAAAGTATGGCAGTAAGATGATCTCCCGTCACCTGGTCAACTACGCTTGATGATTTCACATCCTCTCCTCGACAATCGAAGCCACGAAAGCGATGTGTGTTTTGGTGTGTGCGAAGTGATATCACAGCACGCACGCATCTCTCACTGGCTCTGGTGTCCTTTGCTAACAGCTTATTGTTTGCCCTGCAATCGATACACGAATTATCCATTCGAGAAGGAGCAAGTTGTCTAATTCTGTGATGTGCCATTTCGATATCAAGGTTACATACAATACTTCCTATCTGGGAAACCGAAGCGCGCAGATGAATCTAATTATGTGAAAAGTCATTATTAGATGCTTTAATTTGATAGAAACATTTCGTTGCTGGAACATATACACACTGAGAGACACTCAGTATCGTCAAACGTGAAAGAACTGCGAAAGAACTACAAATTTTGGAATCAACCAACAAAATTAGGGCTACACACGGACAATCAGAATGTAGGCATATATGGCTTCCACTGTACGGTACATTGATTTTAAGACCTTCATTTTAACCCTCTCCATACCGGACTCTGAAGCGCGTAGGACTGAATCGGCTTCCCCTTAACTTCCAAACCAATATTCCAAATCACATGAAATTCACAGTACAACATATTTAGGGTCTGAGCTTTCATATCGTGATGTTCATTTGCTCCAACTCATTCATACCCATGTTGTAAGCAATTTAAGATGTAAAATCATTGGCAGATTTGTTTTAAATTTGAAATTTTACCGAACTTTAGCCAGAAATCTCCTCAATGATGAAGAGTGCCCGTTCGCCTGGACAAATAATTATTCCTTCTTAAGTTAGAATGATCATGTTTTAATATGTCTTCTTGTTAGTTATTGATCTTCAACAAGCAATTTTGACAATATATCAGAACCATTATCAAGTGAAACGGAATACAACATTTAAAGGAGTCCAAAATTTAAAATACTGATTAGTTATCGGTTGGAGTGGTAAATCTTGGGTGACCATGCCCACTTCGCTCTTCCGCACCCTTCTTTCTATTTCTTGCCAAGATGTCTGTCTTCGCAAAGACATCTTTTCCAACTGTGATTTAAATGTTGTACTTACATGTAATTCTTCCCTCTTCACTTGAGATCAATATGTTGAACAAAGATTTGTTTGAGATCAATAAACAATAGTTGGACAATTTAGAAATTGATTTTTCAAACTCTTTTCATGAATACTGTCAATCAAGATGTCAAAGTATACTCTAACATTTTTAACAAATGTTGAGAGTTGATTAATTGCAATTCTCATACGATGATGAAAATCATCCCAGCAGCCATTTGTAATAGAATATGATGCTTGCTAATTTAAATTAAGAATAAATAATTAAAGTAGTCCTAATGAGGACTGATGACGTTCTCCACTCCGCAAGTTTTCAAATGCAATGCTACTGTAACCATTAGATGAATCAGCTCTTAAAATAATTCAATGAAACTTTCTCGCGGCAACGAATTAAAATTGATCAGCTTTGGCCCAATATATGATAAAAATGGAAATCTTAGGACTTGTAACACTACTCATTCTTACTGTTAACACACTAATACCACAGATTCCAAACACTGCCGCATACACGTTCAAAACAGAAGTCTAATATACTGTACCGACTACAGATGCTGGTAGTGGAAATACAGTAGGACAATGGTAACCATAGGTTAAGGAAATTAATAATGGATATTGTAAAACAATAGGAGATCGATGGAAAAAAATTGGAAGAGTGGAGGTAAAACATAGAAATACAATGATACTACTACACCGATTACAAGTGAACTAATGCTGCACTATATCTGACACTTCACATGGTGGATAATGGAGGTAAGCGATAGAACAACAATGACACTCCAATACACCGAAAGCAATGAGACTGTGCACACTATACCTAAGACAACACATGGAAAATAGTAAATTTCTTCACTTGAATTTGTTATCGCCAGTTTCTTAATCCGTCTATAGCACTTCATGGAATCAAACATTTCTTCATTTGAAATACAATACATCGACCACTACTTCAGCTACCGATTAACGATTATAAAACACAATACTGTAGTCCGTCAGTCATCAGCGGGTACCCGTCTAGTTGTGTTTCGACCCCTAACCTGAACACTTAAACCCAAACGAGCGGGGTCCCACACATAGTGGCTGACAAAATACTAAATAGGTATTGATATGTCTTGAAAGATATATCAAAAGTATAAGTCAGACATCATTCAAATGTTACGTTTCCCACTTGTAAACTCAACCTGTCATTAAATTCATCCATCAATCCTTACAGTATGCTTTTTGCGATCCGCACATGCAAACAAATCCTGTACATCAATCTTTGCCTTTTCGATTCCCACAAGTAAACAGATCCTGTTCCTCCTCGAATTCCATAAATATGTAATCGTTGTGTGATAAATATGTAGTCCGCCTTTACACAAACATCGCCTCATGCATCGAGACTTATCAATGGGAGCTCTCTCATCTCCCGTAAGCCTGCATTCACTCTTCGCCGCCCCCAAGTAAGATATCATCAATCGAACCATGCATTTCAACTGCATCACACAGTTGAAATAGATTGAGTTCAATATATGATATTGTAGTTGCAATTAGATCTTTCATTGTCTTATACGTAAGCTTCTTCATTATGCAACTTTCCACGAGGTAAGTAAAATATCGCTCATTCAAGTGTAAGATTTTTTTGCGAAGTAAAATTGTCCAATGTGTTGCGTCTCCATGGTCAGTCTCAAGGCTCTTGACCCTCGGTGAATTTTAAAATCTTCTTTAACTTAAAGGAGCGATATTATTCTTGCCTTGTTGAAGTTTACACAATATTTGCAGTTAATTTGTTCTATCTTTGCATGCAGTCTACTGTACTATTTGCGTGCGGTGTGCAGGCTACTAACAAACTTACTACAGTATGCAGTTAGAAATAAGCATAGCGCTAATGGGAAGCAGTAGCAAGAGTGGGAGTCTGGAAAGATGCCCTAATGTTGGACTGTGGCAAATGGCTCAACTGGGAGTTGAAGACTGCAGAATCTCATGGAACGATTGGTGCAACATGGGAAATTGGCAGTGATGCGGAAGCTTCAATGGACATATATAATGTGTTTCATACCCCTGCTAACCTGACACGTTGAAGAATCCGGACCGACCCTCACTGTCATGTGTGACATGATGCCCTCTCTGGCTATCATGTGGCACTGCAGAGAGCATGATACACGCACCGGTGCGGTCTGGACATGCAAGCGATTATGGAAGCAGTCTCTCCCCCCACATGTTTGAAGTTATCGGAACCACTTTTATCTTTAAACCTGAATTTCTCGATTACGATTGCGAATTTTTGTGGAACCTGATCAGGCGGGTGAAATTGATTAAGTAAAATAAAGAAGTACCACACTGAAATTTAAAAAAAATGGTTTGGTTGTTTAGTTTCGCTAACTTCACACACGTACATGAACATTTTGCGATACTTCTTTTTTTAATTGCATTGTTGTGAAAACTGAAGTGTACAATGTATTTGTGATCAACGCCACAAATTGGAACACGGTACTGACAAAATAAAATTGATTTACTGCTCCTATCAGCGAAACTAAGAAGTTGGGTCCGCTTACTTCACAACGGAACCACTTTTGTCTGTAAACTTGAATTTCTCAATACCGACTGCGAATTTGTGTAATCTGACCCCAGATTCGTGATCAGGTGGCTGATCTTGATAAAGTAGAAGTTGCTTCGAATAGGATCTCGCTGTACTAAATAATGGTTCCGCTCGGTTGTTTCGCCAACTTTACACACGTCTCCCCCGCAGGTAAGTACCGGGAATTGACTTTGTACCGAGTGGTCATACAAAGAGAAGAAAGACTCATCGTGCAATCTGTACCGCGGAAGCTCATGTGAGCTCATGGCTTCTGAGAGTGCCGCGATTTCATTGCTCCATACCATCTTGACAGATACTGAGCTTAGTGGATCTCAGTGACGGCTGGCGCCGATGTCTCAGGTCCTTTTTGGGTGCAGCATTTGCTGTTTCACATAACCCAACAATTTCGTTTATCAAGTGATTTTATTTATAGTAGATTTCATGTAAGTTTATTTTCAATTGTCAACGCATTCCATAGTTTCTTAACACACCTTGCGAATTTTGTCCATGTATTTTGCCAAGAATTGTATATACTGATTCATGTGATCAGCACGTAAGATTAACCCATTTAGCGCCAGTGTAACGTTTTCGTTACAGCACTTTTCGGAATCTGCTGTCTTCTCCAGCTTGCGACATATGATACAATATTTTGATTACCATACATTACTTATCACATATTTTCAGGTAAACAATCGCCAATTCAAAATTTATCACTTTTTAGTGCTTATATTTTATCACGAAATTAGACAAAAAATGGGCTTAAAATCTGCTAATATACTGAAAGGCTCAGTGTATGAACGTCCACGTGTAATTTACTGTCAATGTCATTTGCGTGATCTCATTATCCATCAAAAACCGAAAATAGCGATCAATGCTTGCTCAGATATTCATTCATGACATGGCACGTAATTTTTTTGAACCGTAACGTTTTAGTTACACTGGCGTAATATGATATACAAATGTTAAATACAGTAACAATATAAATGAAGTAAACGGTGGTGAATACTATCAATTTTCTTTAAAACTAATGTTTGTTGAATACTGAAAACGAACAATTTCATTGGAATATTGCATTCTTTGTGTATTCTATGAGTCTTGTTGCTATTTATAGTCTATGGCTTTCCCGTCACAAAACCAACCGAAGTCAATTGCCGTAGTAATTTCCTCAACATTAGACTTGTTAGCTCATGTACAGAAGCAACTCAAAGAGAGATCAAATCTCAAGCATTTCCTCTTATAGCTTAATCATAAACATTGCAGGGTGCCAGTTCGCCTGGGCATAGAATACAAAGATGTCCTCCGACTCGAGCAATTTCAATCCAAAACTTCTTTGGCTGTAGACGATGCGTCTCTCCCTACAAGGGCACGCTAGAGGCTCGAGATGGCCCAAACTGGTTTAAAATATCTATAAAGGCTTAGCATGATTATATCAACCTATGTAGCTATCTGAAGACAATACCCAAGCTGTTGCTAACTATGGATAAAGAAGTTACTGAAATATGCAATAGGCCTAATGCCGACGATCACGGTATATGAATGTTGCCACAAAACCTCCATAAGTAAATGCTTCATCAGAGTTTTGAGACGATGATGAGTTTATGTGTCTCAGAGGTAAGTCTCTCAAACGATATCTTGGAGGATAGTGACATCGTAGGGCAGTGTGAGATTGCAACGAAAGATGATTTGAATGATCATTTCAGCAAACAGAAAAAGCAGTCAACATATTGGCAAATATTGGTAATTTCCATCTTCGCAAATAGAACAAACATTCTCTGGATGCATTTCAAGGCAAGAATCTGTATGAGATGCTTGATACGCATGCTGATGGTCTTATCGACCTCAGTGGCAGAAACCAGTGACTACCCGGGACAAAAAAATTGTTTAGGCCTACATAACACTAAACAATCTCAAATGCGTTTATTTCTTGATGTTCTTTATTTATGTGGACATTGCGAATGACCGAGGCGTCTCCAACTCTACCATGAATTTGGAGTCGATGCAGAAAGGGAATCAATTTCTCGACATGAATTTCGAAATATAAAAACTTGTTCTCATTTCAGCGATAACGACTTCACAGCAAACAGCAACCATAAGTAGCATAAAGCAGGCCTTTGATTAAATTTGCTAATTCACAGTTTCGACAAATGCCTCTGAAATATGATGGAGAGCTTTCATGCTGAAGCTATGACTCATTACTTCGGCAGGAATTGCTTGGAGCAATTCATAAGCTGCCTTTGAAAAAAACATGCTTTTGTATATTTTGACATCATATGACGCCATCGTAACGAAATCGATACGGCTTTAATTTCTAAGATAGGGTTATTGTAATGAACTGGTCATCATATATTATTCTTAATTACAACATTCTGAAATACTTACCACCGTTTTTATAGAAAATTTGCCGATATTTATATAGGCGGCCTTAAATGGGTTAAGTTTAGATTATTGTCCATTTCTATACATATAAAAAGAATTCTGTGGTTATGTTCATCAAAATACATGTATATTGTTTCAACTAATTTTTTGCTAATTTAATACATTGGCATGATGGTCTACATCATTTCATCGTGGTTTCAAATTTCAACTAAAATGAAATGATGAATTACCCTTTCACGCCTAAAAGGTGTTTATTTAATTTAAGGCATGGAATTAGCTCTGAGCAATTCTAAAAAAGTTCGTAGAATTTTAGGAGGGAATCATCGAAAAATGAGCGAGCGAGTGGCATTTTTCGTTGATTTCGAGCGGTGAGCGAGCGAAAGGATGATTTTGAGGGAATGAGCGGTGAGCGAGCGTAAAGTCGATTATGAGCAAATGAGCGATGAGCGAGCGAAAGCGGAATTTCGATCCGCTCAAAAACACAGCTCCTGACCATAGCCACAGGTAGTGGTTGAAAGGCATTGTATGCAAAGAAATATTTTGACTTCGAACGAGACTGTCAACAACATGAAATCATGGCTAGCCCTCTCTTCAATGAAAAAAGGAAGACTCTCATCCAATACAGATTGTCTTGAATAATGAACTGGTTATATGACGGCCAATGGCACATTTCTTAAGCTTACATTTTATAATTTTTGTTTCTTTTGGTTACACATTCAGGGTACTTTGCACTGTCGAATCATTTCTGTCATTCATTGTTAACTGGACATAAAAGCTATGAAATATTTCTATTGTGGTATCATGTTGGTTAAGGCTCCCACACATGCTGTAATAAGGACATCATTTTCTTAATATCAACTCATTTCAGATTCGTGCTGCCGTTAGGATTTTTATATAAAATGCAATTTATATTTTGCGGTCTTGAAAGTTTGGGAGTTTTGAGATTCCTTTTGCGCAGAGACCATGAGTGATAGTTGATAGAATGGAAGTATGACATGCGTTTGGCAAAGGCTTGTATGCAATTCATTGTTCACCTTTAATTTTTGCTGATTCATTTTAATTTGTCATTTAGACATGACATGCCTATCGAATTTTCCTCATGAGTTCATCTCATGCAGAACTCAGTTTCCTCGGTTGAGTCACACGCTAAGGCATATAAAGGCATCCTACGCGGCGATATCAAGCACTAGTCATTCGAACAGCGCAAATATTATACATAACAAAAGAGTTAGCGCTGATTTACAAAATAGTGTGTGCTGCTCTCATACGTAGAATTAATTCTAATAACGCGGTAATTTCCTAAGTTTGTTTAAAACGTATGTGGACATGGTTGACTAATTGTCAATTTCAAATTTAAAGCTTGAATTACTTTCGAAGGATTTTTCATATTAATTTCTCGTAGGGATGACTAACTTTGACCTGGAATCAGCGCAATGAACGCAGTCAGGACATCAGCAGTTCTTAAACTTTCTTAGCTGCGACGTTATAAGTCTAGCAATTACTTCTCTCATATATTCTGAAAATTCACTTGATGCTTTATCTACGTCCGCATGAAACACACACGAATTATCATTTAATTAGTCAAATAACGTGTGTGCGTATTTTTTAGTATTTCATTTCCCGTTCCAGCTTAAGGAACTAATATGAATTCTTTCTCACACTTGGTATATTTCAGATGGCGCAAGCTCGTTGTGTTAGCTAGATCTGATCTTATGATTGGAAGCGGACCAGTCTTCTTATTATTTGAATGGTAAAATCGAATATTTTCAATAAAAGACTTTAATCACATTTATGACAGAACGACTTACTCGCAAGCATTCTGATTTCTGAAGCTTTATAGGACATTTCTCCTTAAATAATTTTCGCACTTCCTAAAAATGAACTAGTTGCTCGTTGGTTTGTTTTTACCTCCTTTGACGCACTTGGTTATGTTGAAACACACAACAAGCAGCTGATTGCATGCAACAATTGTCGGCAGCATTGTTTATTTAGATTAATCGTAAATCTTTGAATTCCTGTTATATTGCATACAGGCCACTAGGACTAGGTCAAAACGGAAAGTGGCGACAGTAAAATGACACGTGTAAACGCACTCAATAGCGCCCGCGGGTGACATTTGTCACCATAAGAGTAGTTTTCGATGGCACGATTTTGATTAATGTTAGGGACTTCATTCTGCTTATATTTATGCACAATAATCGAAAATGCACTAAAACCTAAATACAGTGAAAGAATTAGGGTATATATTAGAGCAGCTGGGCCCGCATAGATGTAAGTGAAAGCTCCTCACTTGTCAGAACACAACATGTTTCAGCATTACAATGCCATCCTCAGGTGTACACAAGTAAAATTTGACAATACTTTTATATGTGAAATCAAACAACAAGGAAGATGAACACATGTCAACAGTCAGAAGTCACAGAATGAAGTCGCAAGGTTAGCACGTGAAAGATAATAGATAGCTATTTACAATAAAACACGAAGAATAAAATACGTGGAAGGCTATTTACACAAATCTATCTATAGATTTAGGTACAAAAACGTGGAGCTTCCTCGTTCATTCATCAAAGTTTCATTGTTCGACTTTATTATTATGACAACGATTCAACAATTTTCCAAAGATTTTTCTGTCTGCACTACATTGTCATAACCGTGATTTTCATTTAAAGCAGTATAAACACTGTTTTATTCTATTCTACTAATTGTATCAGTTTCTCATGGAAATATTGCCAAATACATTCTTACGTAGGTATCTAGTGAATAAATTTGAAATTTCTTTATACTACATGTCACCAAACTAAAAGCTTGCTAACAGCTTCCTTCCATATAATAGTATCTCTTCCTTATGAAAGTTGAGTATCTGTTTAACATTAAAATTGATTTCCGTACACAAAGCACCTTACAGTTTTGCAGCCAATGGTTCCAACTATTGACTATCGTGTGATATCTCGTGACACAAGAGATCACAGATCGGCATGTACACATGCAATATGTGACGCTTGTAGGTATGTGACGTCAACCTTTATCATTGATATTTTAAAAAAGCATTCGTGGGACTTACGTTTACGATTTACAGCCATCTATCTGAAAGTTCTGGCCACATCTTCGATGAATTTCTCAAGGTCAAATTCTGCATGAGATTCCCAAATTTCCGCTAGAGCAAGATCATTTAATGCCCATAGTACGACGAGCGTGGCATATAAAGGAAGATGTTGAAGCGAAATAAAGAAAAAAACTGCATTCTCATTTGCTTCCGGTGCAGCATCCATTCATAACATGAAATTGCGTCAACGTTGGAATTTGGATTTTTGAACCGCTTTGATTGAAACAAATGATTTATGGAGGTCTACTAGAGAGAGAGACGGTGAAGATTGATGTGACATTGTTTTGTATGACCGCTGAGAGGTGGTAGTAATAATAGTGACATTGAAAATATCGATAAGGATGAGCAGAATGCAAGCAGAATTTTATCAGTGCTGGACTTTGGTCGGCTCTTAGACTGAAGTGAATAACAAGTAATCTTGAAGTAGATTTAAGTAAAAATATTAAATAAAATACCATTGCCATTATCACCATTGACCAAGCCGAAGGCGAAACGCTCGTGAAATTATTTTATGTTTCATTTACTTCAAGACAGTTTTGGTAGAGGAATTTTTGCATTCTTTCTAATTTTTCCCAAGGGTGGCAATAATTATACTGTCTTAGTGGGATATTATGCCGGCATGTTCAATAGTGGTCCATCTACGAGAGATTGGTCGAGGTCAGATAAAATGAAGGTGGATGGCCCAATACCCCTTGCGCATTACCGATCCAACCGGATTGTGATGAGTGGTTTTGCTAGATCTCGTCATTTCAACCCAGCCAAGTTTCCACAGTGAAAGGAAGTTATTTTTTTCTGCTGGCACACAGAGAGAGAGAGGCGGTGGGTGATCTCAAACCAAATCCTCAACTACTTTGCTCAAACGGTAGACACTGCATTTCTTCGTCGATAGGCAGTCTGCAAAGCGCCGGCTTGAAAGCACATCAATTCTTTTGACAGTTTTAATCCCGTATATTATCGAAGTCCAATTAATGAATTTTATCTAGAAATCGAAAGAACTAAAATAATTTCCATGACTCGAATAACGTGATAGTACTTTTGCTGTAATGTATCTGTACTTAATGTATAAATCTGTAGTTATCTCTAATGTATCTTTTGTACTATATCTGTAATTGTAAGATATCCTACCCCTCTATAAAGCACTTACAAAGCAGAAAATGATATTTATGAAATAGGATAAAAGTATGTATTCATAGGAATTTTCAACACCTCATTTACCGGCCCGTTATAAAAATATCAAACAGAAAGTTCATCAAATTGCGTTATTCGAATGTTATCTCCACAATATTTGTATTGGCGTCAGCCACGATCTTCATCACCTTTCTTTGAGGAGCAGTAAGGGTGAGTCTCTTCTCTCTCGGTCGAAATATTTAAGTTAAACGAAGTTGTAGGCTCATTGTCGTAGGTTGTGCTATCATCCATTTCTCGCAATGCAGACTTCAAAGAGCTTGAAATCTGCTGCTTCTGGGAGAATGGCTTTCGCTTTAGGTATCTCTCGACCGACTCGTTTCGTTTCTGGCCGGTTACTAATTGACAGTCTCCAACTGTGTGATTTTTCTCTTGCAGACATCTTGCGACTGTTGATCGACTAGAATCGTTAATATAGATTTGAGACAAATTTGCCCTTTTGGAAATGTCTTTCATCATACTCATCAGCGTATTTTTTCCAATAACCTGTTTTTCTGAATAATAATTATCAATTTTTCTTGGTTTAGGCCATAGGCATTGACTTGGAAGTTTTCGTAAGTACATTTTTATTGTTTCTACCGGACTAGTTCTCAAGTTTTCGGGAGTTCCGGTCATAATTGCTTGTTTCACTGAATGCTCTTTTCCAGTTCTCACATTCTTTTCGGCAGTTCCTTTCACCAGGTCAATATATTCTGTGCCATCAGATGTTCCACGTAACACAATACTGTCTTTAGTAAGATTTTAAGCCATTCGCGCCCTCTAAATCCAAAAAAATAACGCATTGAAAGGAACATTTCATCCTGAAGTCTGACAGGATCGGATCTGTTGAAGTATTCATTCAATTTCCTCATATCTGCTTGCTCAATCTCTAGATAACCGGAGCCACCTTCAGAAATAAATTTCTTGTTTTTCTTCAGCGATGTTTGTAACACTGCTTTGTATGTTTCATGAAAAGCAAGAAAATCACTGTTGTCAATCAGACTCAATTGTCTTATTTCGCAATGGTGATGAATCGCAGCTCTCATGCAACAGTATGTTGATGTAGAAAGCAAATTACATCTTCTTTTTTGAGATTTCACAAATTACAGACGCAGATGATTTTGCAAATATCGGACTGGCATGGTAGAAATGTCATCAGGTAAATTTGAATTCATCAGAGAAGTCTTGAAGTCTTATTGCTGTAGTATGCAGCTGTAGTATGTCTCAATCTCCAGCTCCTGTTCAGCAGTAATATTTGGCTGCTCACTTTCAGAATTCAAATCCCTATCTTAAGTGGTTGGCAAACCAGAAAATTGATTCTTTAAAGTACTATCATCTTCATACATGTCGTTTAAAACTTCTTCGCGTAATTTTACATTTGTAATGTACAGGGCATTTGAACGAACGATTGACCGGTATTTTTTCATTTTTTGATGACCGAATTATCGAACGGTACTTCTGAGAAGCCGACGAACATTGATCGGAACGAACGGCTTTTTTTGCTTGATTGAACGGCAATTTAATATGTAAAATTGTACATGTACATGTACTTATCGAATGAATTTGACACCCCAAATCACGTGAAATACCATGTGATTAGTATTCAGAATACACGAGAATAAGAGACGATGCCAGGAATAAATCACTTTTCTATTTTGTAATAAATAACTAGAAAATCTGTCGTTATTTTCGAAATGGCAGTCAAGTGACAAAAGCGTATTGTGCAAGACTTGGAAATTTCACCGCTCGTTTTGATAGACAGTTTCTTCATTCAACGCCCAGATTTATCAGGTATATAATTAGAAATAACTAGTGAAGAAGAAACCAGTAGTCGCTCATCGTTTTTATATCATACAATACCAGGTAAATAGGCCTACTTTACAGTCAAGTTCAAATAAACATGACTATAACTATGAAGGTCTAGAGGACTTAAAGGTTATGAAATTCATATGTACATTGCCTAGATTTAGCTACAAGATTATAAGTAGAAATTAACTTAGTAAGATTTCATCAGATTTAAAACTGATGATGATATTATATAGACTGTACAACATTCCAGATAGTAGCTTAATTTTATGAAAATTCGTCATCTACACTGCAGATTCAAGATCGCCGATATGCCTTCATAATAAATGAATGTACGCATAAATATAAATATATGAATATGCATAAAAATATGAATAATACATGCATGTACATGCATAACATGTATTATCGATTTAAAGCGTTTTTTCGAAAAGATCGAGAAAATTAGGAAGTTTACCGAGATTCGTATCTTTAATGTTAATGTTTTAACCTTCAAGAAGTGATTTTGAGTTCTACTATCGCACGAGTCATAACATAGCCAGTGTTGCCAGACCTGCGCAATTTTGCGCAGCTGCGTACTTTTCACGGTGCCTGCGCAATTGCGAAATAAAAGTGATTTCGTCCCCCTTCCTACTCAATTTTTTCACCCCTCTCTGCGCAATAAACTTACTGAATTAGGTGTCCATTCAATCACTTGCTCGTGTAAAAAAAACCGGAATAGATTGTCCAATTCATCCCTGTACAAATTCCTTTTCGCGAAAGACCATCTATTGTCAAAGGATATAAAGTAAATATCAAATTTCTGTCTCTCCATAATTGATTTCCCTGTTGAAAGGAGCTCATGCAATGTGTGAAGCTAAATATAAGGAAAATATGCAATGGAAGAAATTATAAAAGAGACTAAAGCCGAAGAAAGATTGCGAGCTGAAATCACGTTGGAGGAAAAGACTAGTCGTGATCTTTAGAAGCTTTTCTCAAAGGAAGAGGAGATTCTTATCGAGAAAAATGCCCTGGATGCAAGAAGACTGCGAGCTGAAGAACGCATGAAACAACTTGAGACATTCTATCGGAATCTTCCCCGGTAATGTGTTCGGTAGATGCGGAACTTGACAAAGTTCGCGGACAAAAAGAAAAAAAGACCAAGAATCGTGGACAATGTGGTGAAGCGAACACTAAGTGCAAACATTGAAGTTATTCAGATGTGAATTATATCTTAGTTTAAAGTGTAATCAATGACATAAAGTGGGAAAAATTTGTAAGATGCCATTTGTACTGACTGAGTCAATGTGACAGTCAGCTGACGTCAAATCAAGATAAGATATTTTTAATCAAATCAAATGTTTTGAACATTTTGTTGTTTGTCATGATTTATCCCTACGCTATCCGGTTTAGACAGCGGAATGATTTTGATGAATTTCTTCATCTATGATTACTTCACAGCTGGTTACAACGTCAGCTGAGATGAAATATTCAATTTAATTACCGGCTACTTTCAGAACACCAATAGAAATATATCGGTGTGTTTCAGCATGGGTGCCTACAGTTGTTTTTGGTAATTGTGTATGATGATACTGATACCTTACCTTTCCGACCGCAATTTGTCCGACGAGGATTCTAGTACAAGTCAGCTAGAAAGATAGGCAAGTGCTGCTGTTCAACAGTAACAAACTTTTTTTTCCGATGATCGATTGTGAGCAACTTTATAATATTTGCCTGGTAAAATCGATTGAATTAAAACATCTTGTGTAACAGAGGCACTGCTGTGAAAAGACTATTTGCTTAGCTTACTAGCTAACTTGTGTCGAAGCTCGAACCGAAGTTGCACGAGCCGTAGTCGTGAAGAAAGGGAGTTGACGTCAGTAGTGATCCCCTGACAAAATCAAGGCCAAAATGTGCAACGATGAGAAGGAACCTTCCTCTGGAAGGAAGGAAGGAAGGAGGAACTCTCCTGTGAGGCAGGGGTAGGAATCTCTGAAAAACGACTGAGTTAGAAAAAGGTGGGTTTTGGACCTTTTGGGATGAGAAAGGCCGTATCTCAGCATGAAGGAGAGCTCGGATGGACAAACGGAGAGCAGATTCGGATTCTACGTGCAATTCTGTATCGGTATGGTGATTTCCAGCTCAATCGGAGAGAAAAAGTTCTGACCCCCCCCCTCTGGACGAGACTTCCAACTTTGGTTCTAGAGATGGTGGAAAGTCGTGTGATAGCGCGTTTGAAAGCTAAGAGTGAGAAAAATGCAGTGGAAAGCATCATATGTCCACGTTTTCCTGAGTTTAGAGTGAAAAATGGATTGAAAATGGCAGGAATCTCTGAAAAACGACAGAGTTAGAAAAAGGTGGGTTTTGGGATGAGAAAGGCCTTATTTCGGGCAGAAGGAGGGCTCGGATGGACAAACGGAGAGCAGATTCGGATTCCACGTGCAATTCTGCATCGGTATGGTGATTTCCAGCTCAATCGGAGAGAAAAAGTTCTGACCCCCCCTCATGACGAGACTTCCAACTTTGGTTCTAGAGATGGTAGAAAGTCGTGTGATAGCGCGTTTGAAAGCTAAGAGTGAGAAAAATGCAGTGGAAAGCATCATATGTCCACGTTTCCCTGGGTTCTCTACGTTCTCTACGTTCGTTCGTTGAGGTGTGAGAGTGACTTAAAGATTTTTGACCATCACCGAAAAAACGACAAGATTTAGAATTGCTCTAGCGTAGAGTTAGAAAATGGCTCTAGCGGGTGAACGAAGCCTCGGATTGGAAAACTGAGACCAGATTTGGAATCAGCGTGACATTTTACACCTGAATAGATTGGTTTTGAGGGTTGTGGGAGTGACATAAATGCGCAAACATATACATCTTCGATAGCAAACAATCTCTTCTCATGAAAATACGAGAAAAACGTTCGACATTGGACAGTGTTTCATTCTAAAGGACTGCAAAATCTTGTTAGAACTGTGTCATTCATGCTTTGTCTCCGAAGTGATAGGAAGAAAAATGACATGCAGTGGAGTTTACGAATGAATTTTGTTCGCTGCGTTTTCATCAACAAAGTCTTCGTGGTTTGATTAGGGACTACATCATCTCATTTCATCATGAAAAGGCAGACTTAGAATTTGCTATCGCCAAAGGTTACTTCGTTTTCCAACAGCTCATGGACAGTTTGATGAATAAAGATGTGAAAGGACGATTAGTTGCAGATTGAATTTGAGAAAGTGACTGATGAACATGCAGGTGAGCGTGTAGTGTTTCATTTTGCATCCTATTCTGCAGAGACGATACATGATCCCAAAGATTTCTATCAGCGACACATGGCGAAAATTGCATCTCGACTAGATTCATTTCATGAGCATGGATCCAACTTGCTCTTATGTCGCATGAAACACATTGATATTCAACTCAATGTGCTAAACTAGATTTCACTACAAGATTTGGGAAAAGCATTCATGAGTCAGTCGTCCGCGTGCCTCCTTTTCCCTGCCGCAACGAAGTCAGGGGAAAAACGGAGGTCTCTGATTGGCTCTCATAGTGTCAAATGTGGATTCGCAGGAGATTATAAAAGCAGACGTCTCCCCATTTTCTCTTCATTTCATTCTCTTGACTTGGAAAGCGTGTGTGACTTGCTCAAGCCATTCTCCCCTCTCAACTTTGTCTGATCAATCCTGTTTGCAAATTTACAAGTGAGTGTCATGACTGTGTGGCCTAAACCTGAGGCGCAGGAGAGTGTGTGGCCGATGATTGTACAAGCCTATTTGTTGAACCATCGCCACCGCCGCCTCCACCACCTAGACGCTTTACCTTTCAGTCCTTTAAGGAATTGTAACTTAATTCGGGTCCTAAGCCCAAGACATTTAATTTACTGGACGATGACGAAGACTTAGACTTTGATGATGAGCTTTAAATCAAGTGAATGCCCCAAAAGGTCCTCTTAAGGGCCACCTCATATGTCACTGCTAAGCTAACGATTTTCTTTTCTCTGATGATCATGAATGTACTTAGTGGTATTCTTTCGTTACAGACTGCCATGGCCATGAATCCTACTCCTACTGCTGCATCACTGAATCCTCAACATCTCGAGCTGTGGAATCCGAAAATTGAAAAGGTAATTCACAGCTATCCTACCTACAAACAACAAGTGCGCTACAACGGTGTTCGACTCTATCTTCAAACGCCGGCGGTATATTTACCAAAAGTGGATACGCAAGTAAATCGTTGCGGTCAAAACCTGAGTATACCTATTGATAATTGGTTGCGTCAGCAGATTGACATTTTAGAAGACGTTGTGAGGCAAAAGGCTCTTATTCCCACTGAACTATTACAGTTGTGGCCAGAAAAGAAAACTTCTTATTATAAACCCTTGTATCGCGGCACTATATTTTACAAAGCAAGTATTGTAAAGTCACTTCAGGAGTGACAGTTGAACAGTCAGTTGAAACAGAATTGTCATCTCTAGGTGCAAGAGTAGTATAGGGTGTGATATCCGGCGCGTCGCTTCGCTTCGCTCGCGCCGGATATCACACCTTGCGAGAATTTTTCAAAATTTAGGTGGTCTCCAAATTTCGAAAATTTAAGTTGTCTCAAAATATCACGTAATCGAAAATTTAAGTTGTCTCAAAATATCACGTGGTCTAAGAATTTTGAAAATATAGGCAGACGACAATTTAAGTTGTCTCAAAATATCACGTAGTCTCAATATACCAGAAGATTGTATTCAAACTATTTATTCAAAATATTTCTTTAAAAATGGAAACCTCACAAATGGAAGAAACCGCAACGGGGACGGCGACGACGAAAATGGAAGAAACTTCGAGAATATATCCTTCGTTATCACAGTTAAAAATAAGTGAATTGAATAAAGAAAAACACAAGGATAGAGTTAGGTATATGAAAGATAAGGAATCTCAATTATTATTAAGATTAGAGCATCATGATAAATTAAGTAAGAGATAGACTAAAGTTAAGAATGTAACACAAGGAATTGGCATATTCTTAACAATAAGTTTAGGAGTATTTACAATTGTTATATCATCTGGCGTTCTTACAATTCCAGTAGTTGCTACTACTCTGTGAAACAATGAGATTTTAATTGTACGTTAGCCAAGTTGTTTTAATTCTTTCCAGTGCGTCAGCACACCCGCATGACGTCAAGACATCTGCCAGCTGTACTGTTTTCATTTCTCTCTCTCGTCTGTCATTGTATCGTGTGCTGCGCTGTGATCAGTCATGACACAAGAAGTTATCGAAGAGCAGTCAAACATTATTGCTACGTTTCCGGAGTTATTTGCAGAAATTTCAAAACGATATATTTCCAATGATAAGAAGGAAGAATATAACACTTTTATCATTGAACAAATGGAGAAATTTCCTATTATTTTTGACCCTACATTTTTTGATAAGGAGAGAAAGCGGAGAAGAAAAGCAAAACGCTTACTCGTGAAAGAAAAGAAAGAGAAAGGGGTGGAAAGATTGACGACCTTCGTCATCAATTATCGACGTCTTTATCTACCCGATATGAATTTGTGGATTCCTTAGAAGACTTTGTTGAGCCTTCAGGAGATACTGCTAAAGCCATTGTAAATTTAAATACTCTTTATGTGATGGAAAAGAAAAATAACGTTATTAACATAATGATGAAAATCTACGTGGGAAAACACGCGAATTATTTACTAGATCTGTGTGAAAAGGATAAGACATACTTTCAGCATTTATTGCAAACTAATAACATTTCTTATTCAAGGACTGAAATTGCATTTCCAATTAAATTAGGTAAGATGGCATCTATTTTTCCAAAGATTTGTAGACTAAATGTACCCTTTCGTTTTCTGAAATCGAATTTATCATTGTTAGAAGATTGTCTTCGGAAATATGAAAGCTTTTGGAAAGAAGCTTAAAAGTAGTAGCTGATTTTATTTTCTTTTACTGGAGAACGAAAGTTCGTTGTCCACGGTGTGGACATGTTGTTAATGCAATTTGTAATATTATAGTTAATAGACGATTGTTTTAAAGAAGTTGAATAGTAGTAGCTGATTTTATTTTCTTTTACTGGAGAACGAAAATTCGTTGTCCACGGTGTGGACATGTTGCTAATGCAATTTGTAATGTTATAGTTAATAGACGATTGTTTTAAAGAAGTTGAATAGTAGTAGCTGATTTTATTTCCTTTTACTGGAGACCGAAAATTCGTTGTCCACGGTGTGGACATGTTGTTAATGCAATTTGTAATATTATAGTTTACAGACGATTGTTTTAAAGAAGTTGAATAGTAGTAGCTGATTTTAGTTTCTTTTACTGGAGAACGAAATTTCGTTGTCCACGGTGTGGACATGTTAATGCAATTTGTAATATTATAGTTAATAGACGATTGTTTTAAAGAAGTTGAATAGTAGTAGCTGATTTTATTTCCTTTTACTGGAGACCGAAAATTCGTTGTCCACGGTGTGGACTTGTTGTTAATGCAATTTGTAATATTATAGTTAACAGACGATTGTTTTAAAGAAGTTGAATAGTAGTAGCTGATTTTAGTTTCTTTTACTGGAGAACGAAAATTCGTTGTCCACGGTGTTAACATCAATATTTGTAGACTTGTGTGGTTGCATTTTTGTAAATATACATGTACCCAAATTGAAATATCCATGTGTTGTTTTTAATTTCACATTTACGGGAATATAATAGAAATATTTTTTATCTATAAAAATGAGTAACATCATAAAAATATACGGCAAACAAACCACGTCAAATTTCGATTTAAATAAGATCGCAAATCAATTAGGAATAAAGAATTTTCACATATTGATGAGAAATGAATTGCAGTTGATTAAAGATGTGCGAAGCACTAGCTCTGCTAATAAACCGATTCCTTACGATGTAACGTTTTAATTTAGATTAAATTAAATCATTTCAAATTCGAATAAGTAGTAAGGAAAGTCATCATTATGCGTCAGTTTTTTAACTCCATACCCCCCTTCTGACTTCTAGGGGTCCCTATAAAATTTTTTTTTATTTTTAAATGTCTAGCATTGCCGAGTTCTTTAATTTATATGGAACGCAAACAACTACAAATTTTGATCTAAAGAAAATTGCTAATCAATTGGGAATAAAGAATTTTCACATATTGATGAGAGACGAATTACAATTCCTAAAAAATAAGCCATCTATAAATTTCATAACAAATCTTCACACATCAGATGAAAAAGGAGTACATTGGTCTACGGGAAAAAAGAAATATAAACGGTTCTAATTATTATTTTGACTCTTATGGATTGCCTCCAACAAATGAAGTCAAAGAATTACTTGGAAATGGAATTTATAATACATTTCAAATTCAAAAACCAGGAACAACTTACTGTGGACAATTATATCTTTATGTTTTATTGAAATCACAAAAAGGAGTACCATTTCTTGATATTATGTTAGAATTGAATAATAATAATGATAATGATAATTAAAAATCACTTCTCTGCAATTCATTTTGATAAAATCGGCCTCTGATATCTTCATCATCTAAATCTTTAATTTCATAAGTAATCGGATAAGTTTGATTTATTTTAGAAACTTCAAATATTTCTTTAGTCCAATAGCCAACAAAGCCTTTTTCAAATTTATTCTTATACTTAAATATTCGGATTACTCATTCGAATAATTGTTTTCGAATATTTTTTTCTTATCAAATCAGTATCGTCAGAAGAATTCTTTGGAGTTTCTTCAATACCGGAATGAATCTTATTGTTATAATCTTCAACAATTCCTGGTAATATCTTCAACCATTTCTGATTTCCTTGTTCTGTAAATTTCTTGAATAATTTATTTTTTAACGTCCGATTGAATCTTTCTATTACTACAGCCTTTCCTGCATTTTCAGTTGAATAAACAGTTTCAAATAGTGCCTGAATATTTCTGTTATAAAACTCAGTCCCTTTATCAACGAAGAGCTTCCTTGGCTTTCTATTAGTTTCTTTAAAGATTTCTTCAAACGCATATTTAACTGACAAACCACTTTTGTTTTTTAAAGGTTTTGCCCAAGCGTATCGTGTATATAAATCTAGAACGGTCAATGCGTACTTAAGCCCTCTTTCATTCGGCATATGAATAAGATCAGCACTCCAAATATCATCTTTATTAAATACTTTTACTTTCAATAGATATTTCGGCTTTCTGAATTTTTTATGAATTTCAGACGCGTAGGTTTAAGAGTTATGAGTTTTGCCTAAACCCTGACCGAATAATATTTTAGCTTGTAAAGCTTTCTTAACAAACATTCTTTCAATTCTTTCTCTAAATGTAGGATTTTG
The DNA here is from genome assembly GCA_907163375.1 of Prostheceraeus crozeri. Taxonomy (NCBI): domain Eukaryota; kingdom Metazoa; phylum Platyhelminthes; order Polycladida; family Euryleptidae; genus Prostheceraeus; species Prostheceraeus crozeri. The sequence goes on from CAJQUW010003423.1 coordinate 152,340, forward strand.
AATACTATCTAATTCTTGAATCATCTTCTTATCAGCTACATGTCGAGAACTTAGGTTATGATTTCGATAAGCTAAATCATGTCTATAAGCTGCTGCATCTACTCTGTTTATTGGTTCTTCACCTGGTTTTGGATTATTATTCTCATCTAGTATTATATCTAATCGAGTTCCTGGACTGGTATATGAATGACCAGGAAGATGTTTTTCTTTTGAATATTTACTCCAAATAAATCCAGGAAAGTTTTCTAATGTTTTTTGTATGTCACCTCCGCTATGCTGACAATTTGAGGTTTTATGTACTTTTAAGAGATAATTCAATAAATCGAAATTAGAAATTTTTAATTTAATTAAATTTTCGGAATTTGTAGAATTTGCGGAATCCATTTTTAAAGATAAAAAAATTTTTGAAGATAAAATAAAAAATATGTTTTACCGAATTGAACCTTGTTCAGAGGCTTTAGCCGATCGGACCAAAGGTCCTCAGGTTACTAACCTATAGAACTTTGTTCAGAGGCTTTAGCCGATCCTAGCCATCTTTCCATTAAGAATTTCAATAGAATATTTTACATCAAACAATAAACCATAAGCCATCAATGAAGTTGTGGAATCTTTCTTTTCAATATTAATTATTACATCACAACCAGTCTTGATAATATCTTCAGATTGTGCACTTAAATCGAAACAGAAAACAGGATATAAATGTCTCCAATCTCCAGGAGTTAATTGTGGTTCAGCTCCAAATTCTATACAAAGATTTCGATAAGAATCATATCCTTCCATAAATTGATTATTGGTATCATCGAATCTTAATGGATCAATTGGATATCGGGTTTGATTTAATGAAACTTGTAAACTTCGAATTGTATTAATATCGAAGAGATTGTTGTTCTTATCAAAACTTGGAGAATTATTTCTTTGAAAAGTTAGTAATAAATATCTTGGAGTATTCGCAGTTCTAGTAAAATGCCAGTTAAATCTTTCTTCGGAAAAAGTTACTGAACTAGCAGTACGCTTTAGAAAATTTACTGGAATTGGTTTGTTAGTGTTTAATCTATTTGCAATATCTAATTCGACCTCTAAGCTAGGAGTAACATGCTTGATCCACCATTCAAGTCTATCAATTTAAATTTATATGCTTTTTTTCCAGTCTTACCATAAAAGATTAATTCATTATTTGCTGTGCGATGAATTATTAATTTAAATTTTAATTGACATGATATTTTGTCATTATCTAAATATCCGAATAATGGAGACAATGACCAATTTACTGTCTGTTTACTTTTCTTGTAAAATTCACGTCTTTCTTTATGCGCAGTATTGTTTGTTTTATTTAAATGTTTTGCAATATTTTCTACATCTTTCGCAATTCCTGCTGCATCTGTTCCAGCGTGAGTTAAATCATCAACAATTATACCATCATTAGTATCAGGAAACCAGCCTTCGATTTCATACTTTTTATTATTTTCACCAATTGTTACAAATCTAAGCATTGTATCAATTACACCTGGAGAATCACTTATTGTTTCTATATTTTGAGTTGCAACATCTAAACGCATTTGTGTAAATAATCTTGGAAAAAATTATTCTCTAATGCAATATTATCGGTTTCTGGTAATGGTGTTGTAAAATTGTCATCACTATATAAAGAATATTCACAGTGTAAAAATGAATCAGGTAGATATATATAACTTTGTTGATTATCAACTTCAAAAATTAAATCTCCTCCAGTATTTACTCTACTGGAAGATCCGGGATTCATAGCAATTCTTATATAGTCATTCTTTTTTTGATTATAACTAACACCTGGTGGTTTATCTAATTCAAATTTATTTTCGATAAGCGACATTTTTATAAAAAATAATTTGTCTTTTTGTTTTTTCTCACCCAGAAAAAAAATTTCTCACACAGAAAAAAATTTCTCACACCCAAAAAGATTTTTACTAAAATATATTTTTAGAATTTTGCTAAACCAGTACCTAACTGCGTACCATTGCCTCTTATATCTTCAATTGAACGAACCGTAGGTTCTATGGCTACGCCTGATTTCTTCTCATGTTTACTCTCAGACCCTGCAGCTATGTTGGCAATTTTGTTTTTTGTTTCCTCTGAAAGTTTTTTTAATTTTTTTAGTTCTTCAGAATCATTCTTAAGTTTACGAATACTTTCTAGTTGTTTTAATTCGTTTTGAGACTTAACAGCATTTGATATTGCACTAGCTGTACTACCTATAGCAGCTGCTCCTTTTGCAGCAGATGTAATCAAATCTTTATTATTTTTAATCAAGTTAGCGATACTTCCAACATTATCACTGATACCAGAAAAGATGCCATCTCCGCTGTTTACACTATCTCCTTCTTTTTGAATAGTTTCCACATTGTTATAATGGTTCATGTGCTATTTTTTGATTTGAAGCAAAATGTTTAAGATTGTATTTATAAATTATAGGCATTTTTTAGGAATAAATTTGTCTTTTGGAAAAAATATTTACGTTAAGATTTACGTGCGTCATCGGCTAAAGCCTCTGGACAAGGTCCCATCAAGATTTACGTGTGTGAATGGACAACAACTTCGTGATAACTTTATTAATTTTCCGTTGCACTTTATCTATTGCGTCAAGCAGCGTGTGATGTATTTTAATTTCTTTTCTATTAACTTTCTTTTTTTGCTGATTCATCTTCAACGCCGTTTTAAGAGCATTCAATTGAACTTTAAGAACATCTAACTGATTTTTAGCAGCATCTAACTGTTCTTTGTTTCCTTTAGAGTTTTCTTGTTTTACAGCATCTAACTGTTCTTGTTTTCCCTTATAGAGTTTTCATGTAAATTTTACTAAATAACAATTACTAAATTGATTTTAGGAGTTTTCATTTTATCAACTTT